>JADDOH010017687.1:0-38314 GCA_016648135.1 Agrypnia vestita
GCGCAGCACGCAATGGCTCAGGCAAGACACAACGGTCGCCCACCAAATTGCCTGATTTATTACGGGCGTACGGCTAGTAATATGATAATGAAAAAGACCCTTGCCTAGGGTGAATTTAGCTGAGCCGCGCGCTGATTGACGTGTCAATTGGGTTGTTAAAAATGAAATTATATAAAGTTGTTAAATATGAAATGAAATTATATGTTAACAAAATAACAAAATTATGTGATACTTCAACCATTTAATAGGTACCTGATACAATATGATTGTACCATCTCTTGCCACAATATGAATGTGGGAGGATTACGATAAAAAAATACTACATTCTACGAAAATATATCATATTGCAAAAATGATACAATTTCTGTCACTAGAACAAGGCTAAAAGACATAGTAAAACACTCAAGGACGACGTGAAGTACATTGCAGGGAAGGAAATCCTCCTAATGTGATTTTGAACATTTGTGAATTCTTTCGTTCATTCAGTTCGCAATAATACGCAGCGACGTGCAGACGTCCGCAGTGGCCAGATGAGTACGCGAATTGTGGTTATTCAAGGATTTACTTGCCACAAATCCTAAAAACCTTAGGAATTGGCACAATGTAACACGCCCAAAGAGATGCTTAAAATCGGCACATGGATGTTACGAGTTTAACCAGGAAGTCACACTGATGGACAATGCGCCGATATAAGGCATACACTCGGCATGGAGCCCCTGCTCCTACGTATGGAAAATTCACAAATCAGGTGGCTTGGACACGTGCTAAAAATACTAGAGTAACGAATACTAAGAAAAATCTTCTTGGTAATCCCGGAAGGAAGACGACCAGTGGGTCGCCCCAGATTAAGCTTGGAGAAGCAACAAAAAATGTATATGAAAACACAATGTGTCTGGACTGTCTGACTCGCGTGGAAGCAGCGCAAGACAGGGGAATATGGAAGCACCTTATCGAGTCTTTGGGCTCCCAACCCAACTAGGACGAGAGGATGAAGATGAGGATGATGATGGTGCATTCTTTCCTCTTCCAATACCTATAGATGTGAAGGGCGTCATCTAAAATGGTATTAATATTGCGAGCGCAGATGATTTGTGGGCAAACTGCACATAGACTGAATAATATATGCTATACAAACATTATACTATACTTTAATGCACTTCATGCTTGCTTTCGTGCTTCGTAAAATAAAAAAGTATAAAAATATTTCAATTTAAATATGTTTTATTTTAACATTGTAAAACACACACAACTTGAGTTATTAATAACTACTATAGTTTTGAGAGAAGTCCCTTTCATCATCAGGTATAGATAATAACTAATTTAAATACAAAATTTCTCAATCTAATCGGATACGTTGGGGAGACGCGTGGTGTGGAGGGGTATTTTTTGGCAAAAAGCTCTAGGATTGATGAAGTGGACTAAAACGCGATATTATTTATGTGCGTTTTTAGAATTCAATTTTTTTATAATTTCAATGGTTTCCAAACTATTCACTATCCATTCTCTTAAAGGTTCTTCAGGTTTTTGCCAAAAACAAATAACCCTTCACGCACCTCCCTGAACTACGCGATTAGATTGATAAATGTTTTGTTTAAGTTAGTTATTATCTTTACGTTATGATAAGAGAGAGGGACTGCTCCTCTTGAAACAATAGTAGTAATTAAAAAATCATATTGTGTATGTATTATAAAGTTAAAATAAAACATTTTTCAATTTTCTGCTAAATCTTTCAATAATAAAAATATTTCGATCATAAGAAGTTACATATGTAATTTTAAATTAAATTAACAAATATACAGCATTATCATTGAAAGTAAATTTACTCCGCATAAATCCTTTTTTTATTTATTTTTAATCGTTCTTTCACGAGTAGTAAACAGGCCTGTAAATGGCGTCAAAATAAGAAAAATTTTCTCAGGTATTCCAGAAAATTCCGAACAAATTCCATTCCCGTTTCTTTCACGTTTTTCCCGTTTTTAATTTCTTTGTAAACCCTTTCCTGGGGGAAATTTGCGTAAAGATTGGACGTTCGTATTAATTATTTCATTTCTTCTTCAGGGTCTTCAGCATATTTCACTCGGATTTTTTTTTGAGTTGTTTTATTTTTACCCAGAAGCTTAATTATTATTATCCACCAACATGAATAAATGAGAAGTGTAGAAAAAAAACCACCTCTATACGAATGATGAAATTGATGACATAAACTAATTTATATTATAGCCAAAGTGAAACTGAAAAATTGATTTGCTTTTGAATTAAAGTTTTTATAAATAAAAAAATATTTTCAAAACCATAGTTTAAATCCACAAAACACAAAACCACAAAAACAAAAGTAATTTCACCACTTTTTTCCAGATAGCAATCATCAAACAAGTCACCCTCTATTTCTGTTAAACGTATCGTGAAGGTCTTGTTTGTGTATTCCTCGTATGTTTTTATAACTAAAATATAAATTGAAGAATATAAAATATAAAGTTTACCTAAGCATAGCGTTTTCGTAAATAAAAGCTAGCTAAAATGTTATTTGGATTTCGCTACCAAAATGTCAGTAAATGTTAAAAAAATACAATATTTTATAAGTCAGGTAAGGTAAGCTTAGATTATACTGACCATCTATTTAAAATAGTGATACATTCTTAAACTAAACTGTGTAATTCGGACCATTTTTTGCATACTAATTTATACTAATTTAATACTACTAACTACTAATAATACTAAAATAATTTTATTTACATAATCAGTATGTAGTAGTTTTAAGAAATTAAAAACTTCTACAAGTCGATTTTTTGGACACGGCACTTTAAAAATGTACTGTGAAACGATGTAAAATATCAAATAATTAAAAATATTCTAAAGTTTTCATGTCCGTTCAAAAACATCTGATGCCATCCCTGAAGATTTATTCTCAACGGATATCGGTACACAACATATCCTTGATGTGCCATGACAAAAAAATCGACCTGTGGCATTATGCTGCGATTTCAGCAGAAAATTAAAGTCTAAATTCGGTTGCCTGACTGAAACATTAGTATTTAATTTCACAAAGACCATAATTTCTTTCCTGCTTGTGGAGCAAGACCTTGCATATTTTGCACCAAAATATAAGTTCATAGTTATAAAACTTTTCAGGTTTGTGATAAGATATGCAATATTTTCGAAAATACGAAATTTTTATGTATTTTTTTTTTTAATTTTCGGGATGTGATAGTGCACCAAAATCAATTGAAAATGTTTAAAAATATTGAAATATTTTTCCCATTGAAAGCCAGCCAACACAAAATAAAATAACAGCTCAGTGAACGATTTTAAAATATTTATTGTGACAATGCTAAAATCCCAATTATAAAAATTTTGTTGTCTGTCTGTCCGTCCGTCCATCCGTCCATTTATCTATCCCCTCGTAACGTCCGTAATTTTTGACAGAAATTGAACGGCCAGAGACGGGGCTTGAACCCCGGGTGAGCTAAGGAAGTTGCCATCATCGTATGTGCGGGACAAAATAGACCACGTATAGAACTTGCATAGACGTGAACCAAATATTATACAGCGCACAATGTATTTTCTAAAATGTATTTTCTTTAAGTCCACTTAGTGCTTATAAACATTTTATAGTAGTCGACTTCATCTCCTGCGTTGTAGTGGTGGACTCGGGTTCGATTCGCGGTACCGGAATTTTTTTCTTATTTTATTTTTGATTTTATTTTGATGTTTATTTTATTTATAATATTATTTTTTTATTAAGTTTTTGCATTTGTTTTACATTTTTTAGAGTTTATAATATTAGCTGCCATTAACTTCATGGGAAATATTAAAAAAAGTGTTCAAATATGTTGATAAAAGTCGTTACTGTTTCATGGGTGTCGTCTATAAATAGGTTAATACTTATTTTTGTAGAACTGGAATCTAAAAGTACCGTCATTTTTGACGGGTTATAGCTAGTATACTAATAAATGTCATGATAATTTTCATCCATATCCACCAGTAAAATAATGAACCAACTAAAATAGAATGTTGATGAAAGCAACAGAAAATAATGCAAATAAATTTGAGTAAATAAAGCTAACTGGTTTATCAAACCATCCGCTTAGGAAAGTTTGCAAAGAATTACGGTAGAAGACTACTTTTTTGTGTAAGTTATAATAAATTTAGGAATATTACAATTGTGTAAGTGAAGTAAAATTAAGTTATCTTAAACTTCATGAGTTCTGCAATTCAAACGGAAATACCAAATTAAAAAAATGGTAAATGTTTTTTATAAATGGATTTAGTTATATGAAACAATGTCATGTATACCATAATAATAACCGAAATTCTATGATAATTTTCTAAAATAATCGACATTAATAATTATTATCTTTGATATTCGTCATTCAAACCTCATTAGTATATTAATTAGTTGTAATTAAATCTACTTTAATCGTTACATCTTTGTGCAGACATTGATTTTTAAAATTAAGAATGGAGTGGGATATCAACCATTACTTGTTGAAGTCATGAATTGGATACACCTTGTCTACTGTCTTTTAATAAGAATAAAAATGTAGAGAGTTATTTGATAGAAGTACCTTATTCTACTGCTTCTTTTGTCCATTATTTTCTGAAAATCTTAAAATAAATCATAAATCTACATCTTAAAGTAAATCATAAAATTAAATCTCTAAAATCTATTTTTTCTTATTAGGTATATATAATTAAAAAAAAAATTTTGAGCGTCATTATTTTTATTTTTTTAAGGTTCAATTAAGAACAGAAAATACTTACTGCATGTCAGTAAAGAAATGGATCAGATGTGGGAATGATAACTCGCGCTTAAATTCGGCTTATCATACGTGTTAGTTGTAAGTTATGTATTGGTATTCACCTCGGATTGATGTGTAGGAAGAGGTAGGCATTTACCACGTCAGCGAAACAATTGTATCATTTTAAGATCATAATGAAAACTAGTTATTTTTAATTCAGAATATTTAAAGTTTGTCTGAAATTTTCAGTAAGAGTTTAGAGTTATAGATATATAAAACTTGTTAGAAAATTTGTTAGATTTGGTAATCTATCACGGAAGAAAATGGTGAACGTTACATTGTGTAAAGAACTTAAGCAACCCGTATGATAGGTTGTAAGCCCTATGGACACCCAAACATTAAAAAAAAATTATATACCTTCTTTATTAGTTATTTTAAATTATTATTGTTCAAACCCCACATCAGGACATGAAACTCTATTTAATTAAAAACCAGGCCATGAAAGCCAAACGCTCAGAAAAACATCCACGCTTAAGTAAATCACTTGTATTGTATTGTGGCTTTACCGGGAATCGAAACCGGAACCTTCAATATGTGACAATGTCGTGCCCACTGGACTACGATAACCGTTCACGGTCTAATATGCCAGGCATATTACGAAGGTAAAGTTTACGCATTAGAATATAGGAGTCCACTCTGACTAGTGTTGTCTAGTCGCGGCCCCAGTTGCAGTCAGTAGGTACTGGGGTTTCGACCCGGTTCGACCCGGGAATGGATCCCAGGGAATGCATGGAGTTTTCGATGCATCCCGGGAATGCTTATATCGAGTAGTCATGGGTCCGCTCTGTATTCACTACTACAATGTAGCACTACATTACATTGAAGTGCATACTTCGCACGTTTTGAAGTGTAGTGCACACTACAAACTACAAACGCCAAAGTTATTGAAAGTATAAACTTCAAATAGTACACTTCATTTCAAAGCGAACACTACAAAGTACATAAACTTCAAAGTTATCGAAAGTATGAGAAACATACATTAAATAGTGCATTTTTTACGTGAAATTTTTGGGAAGGTGATGTTGATATATGAAGAAATCTCTGGAAACTGTAACAATCCCCCACCCCCCATGGATTGAAAAATTTTGGGACCCATGAAGAAATTTTTGGGAAGTTGATGTAGCTAAACGAAGAAATCTCTGGAAACTGTAACAACCCACTCCCCCCATGGTTTGAAAAAAATTTGGGATCGAATGAAGAAATTTTTGGGAAGTTGATGTAGCTAAAAGAAGAAACTTCTGGAAACTGTAACAACCCCCCCCCCCCCATGGCTTGAAAAGTTTTTGGAATCGAATGAAGAAATCTGGCTGGCGACCTTTTTTTTTTAGGTCGCCAAATGTTACTTTGGAGAAAATATCGTCTGTATATTAACTCACTAGTACTACATTACTTCATTTCATTACACTTCACTTCATTAATACTACAATTACTTCATACTACAATTGTAGTGTACACTTTGTAGTCTTCAAACTGGTGAACGTGTGTGTGTTGTAGTCTTCATTTTGAAACGTAATTTTTCCATTCGCTTATATATCGAGTCCCGGGATTCGTAATAATTTTGGAAGAGTGTAAATAAAACAATGAAAGGCGTTATTCATATGAATTTATTTATACACTATCGAAACATAACACTTTGTAACATATACACTTTCTAAACTAGTGACGATCGCATGCCATGGCAGAATAATAGTAAGCTTGCTGTAATATGTCTAGACTTAAGTTAATGTTTTTCAAAGCCCACTTTCAAATTTTCAGAATCCGTATTAAATATTCTTAAGTATTATGCCAGGAATATTCTAAGGATTTTCTAAAACGCTTGGAGTTCGAAGTTAAAACAAGAACACTAATTCAAATGAATATTATATGAAATAATGAAACTACAGAACTCTTCAAAGTAATTGTTTGCTTTTATAATTATGCAAATATAAATAAAACGTAAACTAATGACTATGTAGCTCTTTACAAAATACAGTGTGATGTTACAATCTAAAATGTACCATAGGATCAATAAAATATAGTAATCAGTTATACTGTTGATGGATCTGTTTTTTGCTACGAATTTTGTAGATATTATTTATATCGAACACGTCCGCGCGTAATTTGATTATAATTTTATATTTTACTACTCGAGTTTCTAGAGTATCACATCGATAGGTGAAGGATTAAACAGGCTATTTTCAAATGTAGATATTTTTTACAAATGTTAGGTGGAAATACAAATAATTAATCGGTTACGTAGGTGCTGAGACTCTCGAAACAAAGCTATAATTAAGCTTAAGCTGAGATAACATCAAGATGTAGTATAATTAATAATGTAGCTGTATTTTATTTTACTCATTCTAGTTATCTAATTTTATCTATTCTAATCTAATTTTTATTTAATATAATTAATAATATTTTATACATCGATAGCTTAATAAAACTTATATGTTTTTACAAAAAATGCGGTTTTGAGTGAAAAATGTAGATTTATTTGCATTACAAATAATTTTTTTCCATGAAATAAGATAATCTAAAACTTGACTCATAATAAAGATTTAGGTTTTCATTCAGCCGTTCAGTTTTTTTTTTTGGTTCGAGTTTTTGGGGTATTCTGCAATGTGCATACGATTTTTCTGGCCGACGTTTCTTATTCCATTGTATTTATTAGTCCTAATGATATCAATTCTCAATCTTAAAAGAAAAATGTTTTCTTCTCACTGCATAAATTGACGATTTACAGGTTTCATAACCAACCCATCGACAACCACTTAAGATAAATTGTAGATATACAACCTTTATCACATATAGAGTTTTGATAGGTCAATATATTGACCTATGAAAATTGGTGTCAGACAGTCAGGCATAAGTCCCGTCGGTGTTTCTGCGTGTATGCTTGTGTGAAGCACTTGCACATTTTGCTGCACATGTGCTCACTCACACTACTAAACCACACGTATCGATGAAGTCAAATGCTTTAAATAATGAGGTTACGTCTATGTATTTGTAAATCACATATATCTCTATAAAATTAATTAATATATCTCGATTGAAAAATAATGTATTTATTAAATGTGAATTAATTAAATTAGCAAACCTTCTGTGTAATTAAGATTTATACGTATGCATTTTATTTTTAATAAAAGTAACTACATTTATTTGAATACCTTTTCATTTATTGAAAAAACGTTTTATTAATATTGTAAATCAATGTTTCATTCAAGCAATATTTTAGAATCAGGTTTCATACAAAGAACCTAGGAAATAGAGAGGACGTAGACAGCCTAAAGGTGCATATGAATAGCGTACAATTAGAACAGCCTATTTAATGACGTAATTTATTTAAATTGCTACACTTCAAAAAAAAAATTCCTGTAGCCTTCTTTGTCCGAAATAGGAAATAGGGTTTCGACCTCAAAATTCCATTTACAAAAGGCATCCTGTATTTATTAAAAATAAATTTCTCTTCTTTCAGCTTCGTTAATTTGATTTAATACTCTTGAGTCAGGATGTTGATAGCGCAGAAGCGTGGCATGAAATTTATTTGTATTGAGGATGAATTTGAATAAGGGTAGGAGCCTTTATTCAGAAAGTGAAATTGGAAGGGAAACCTCAATCATGACAGCGAAGCCAAATAATACAGGAACGAGACCACCAAAGATGTGGCTTTGTCGAAGTAGAGACCAAGCAAAGCTTGGTATTCTAAATTTCTAAAAATGTAACATTAAAATGTCTAAAAAAGCTCACTTTAAATGGATAAATATACTGCTTAATATAAATATAAATATAAACATACTTGAAAAAACGCCTAAAAACTTCGTTTTAAAAAGATAAATTATCATTAAAAAAATATTTGTTAATTTGAAGTTATTTTTTTTGGAATTCAAAGCATTGTATAAAGTTGATAGCTATTTGAAAATTTAATTATAAATTTATCCTTTACACAAGACTTCAAAAAACATAAGTCTTAAAATATTCGTTTTCATGGAAGTTAATTCTGTTTTTCCGAAATTTATATCGTTTTTTTCCCGGTAAAGATATGTTTTGGGTTCATATTTACATGGTGATCAACTATTTTTTCTGAATATTTGTCATCTAGTTCATTTTAAACAACTTATATAGCGTTAAGTTCCATATATATATATATATATATTTTTTTTTTAAATAGAGATCCGAACACGGAATGCGTGTCGCATCAATATTCTTACTGTTTTCAAAATAAGCTAAACGCTTGTGCTCTGAAAATAACTGACTTTCGTGTGACCAGAAATGGGGCTCAAACCACCACCACCAGATCACTAGGCGAGCCTCATGACCACATCACCAACAAGCTACTCAAATATCTTTATTATGTACTCCCTATTATGTATTCTCTAAAATAATATTGAATGTCCCAGCTAAGGTACTCGTGGTTGAATTTTACCTTATCTATGGCATTAAGAATGTGTTTAGGATATTCAAAATGCTAAAATAATAATACATTTTCTGATATCTTCCGCAATCCCAATTTTATTTTGTTCAAGCATTGAATACCCAACAACTACAGGTCGAGTTTTTACTCATGGGATTCCACGGTCAGCCTTACAACGAATCTGTTATATCATATTATATATTTTTTATTGAAACAATATAAATCGTACATAGCTTTGTTAAATTTTTAATCACACAAGGCTTCCCTCGTAGCCCAGTGGGCATGAAACTGGCTTCTCGCACCTAGGGTTCCGGGTTCGATTCCCGGTGAGGTTACTATTAATCTGTGTGATTTACTAAAGCTTGGGTATTTGTTAATTATATATTAGAATTTCGTAAAAATTAATATATTCTCATAACGATGTATTAATTAGTGATCAATGAATTATTAAATGGACAAAGTGACTTAGCACAAATTAAACTTAATGCTTTTCTTCATATTACACAATGTCGTAAGCTATCACTCATCTATGAACACTTTATTAAGGCTGGAAACACTTTATTTATCATTCGCTAGAACACTGATCCAATTCTCGCATGTAATAGCCGCTTATAATTAATTTCGCAACTTAGGCAAGAACTCGGTTGATTTTTTCGTTCAATATCTGTCGCTCCAAAATTTTACGACTAGACACACTGCCTGTCGTCGTCCTGTGCGTTCACTTCACACCTATAGAAATGTTAAAACAACTCAAACTCTCCTGCGCCCGTGCCTTATATACGTGATATGCTGTTCTTTCGAATCTCCTGGATTATTCAATTCCTTACTAGTGTTTAGGTTCCCGTCGCTTCTAAGTTGTTTCTGGCATCTCCCGAATGTTTTAGATAACTCTAGATTGCTACAGGACATTATCTATCTTTTCATAGTGTTGTGACATATTACAAGGGATTTGGACAGTTGAAATTCTTTGATAATATTTTTCAGATTCAAAATAACCTTCACAATTCAATAACGTCGTATACTTTTATAATATAAATCGTCCCAAAGGATACATATCCTTTACATGTCAAATATTATAATTCATAATAATCCAAGTGCTTCTATTTTACACAAAAATGTTTTGGTTATATAGACTATGTGACATCGTCGGTAAATTTTGGGTTTAATAAATCATTATATTATACAATTTAATATAAACCTTGATCCCAATAATACAATTCAATTTAATTGATATTGTTAGAACCGTGTAATGAAGCGGGTACATTATTATGAATAGGATCTGGGTTCACTGGAAGATATCACACTGTAATAAAGGCGAAATTCCACTCAATAAGAGCACACTTAATAGCGAGCTTTCCTGGACAGGGACGGTGAACCTTTTCAGATTGTGCGCCTTTTATTAAGTTTATTATTAACATTATTTTATTAATATTAAATCAATTTCATTATTCAATTCTACTTATTTGTCGATTATCTTATGTTAAGCTGAAATAGTTACGACTGTCTTCGTCATCTTATAGAACCTCTGGCGTTCGCAATTTTGATTCACATTCATGGTTCATTTTTATATGATAAAAATGGACAAAAAAAACAAACATTAGAATTGCCAAGACGATAGGAATATGCTGCTTTTGGCAAACTCAAATATCTCAATAAGCTTTAAAAGAAAAGCCTTCGAATTGTGCATACTGCCAGTGATGACGTATAGAGTGAAGACGATGACTCTTAGAATGAAGAGTATATAAAAACTCAAATGCGTGTAACGATCAGGCATACAACTAGAGTAGTGGATGTAAGTGGAGTAAGTTAAAATGGCAATTGGCAGGGCATGTAGCAAGGCAGGAAGCCACAAGATGAAATACCAAAGCTCTGAAGTGGAGACCTTGGGAGAATAAAAGAGGCGTTAGAAGATGTCAAAAGAGATAGTCCAACGATATGGCCGCTGTGAAGGAGAAGAAATGGCTACAACAAGGAAACAGGAAAGGATGGAAGGGTATGGAAGAGATCTACATTCAGCACTTGAGAGATGAAAGCTTAAGAAGAAGAAAAAGAAACTGCAAGGTCTGTAATTTCATGGTGTCTCGTAATATGACCATAATATTGCGATTTTAGAGTTTTTTTGTTGATTGAAGATTTTTTTCATTTGACCTTTGGATCATCACTTATTAATCCACTTTATTTCAAAGGCGTCTGTTTGCAGATTCAAATATAAAATTACTATATTTTTCTGTAACTTGTATTATTAAGCCTTTCTTTAAGCATAATTTTACTGCATTAACATTATGTTCTTAAGAATGTTCATGATATAAACCCACGATTCCAAATGCGAATACTCAGGTGCTTATGCGTTCTCAGTGTTATTTTGCTAATGGAATGGAACAGCTGATTGATTTAGTGGTTAAAACTTTCGCTCAGTGATCTAGTAGTGGTAAATGGTTTGATTCTTATCCCAGGAGGTTCAGTATTATACTGTATTCACTGGCAGGACGTTGAAAGAGGCGGCTATGTCACGCTAGTAGGTACCGCCATTTTCGAAAAACGATGTACTTGTTAGCCTAATAGAATAACAAAAAGCCACCGCGTAGAAAAATATCAAAAGTATTCTAGGGTTAAAAACCTACGCTTTTTACTGGATTCCTCATATTTAACTGTAACTGGTTGCGGATATTTTATACGAACCATATATTTTTCCATGAAACGATTCTCGACGTTTCGGTGAATTCTTATTCAACGTCATCAGGAGGACGACCTTTCCCCGCGGAGGGAGAGGGCGGACTGATTACTGTTTCCATCCTCATCCGCAACCAGTTACTGTTAAATATGTCTAACGACCGTAATAACAACCTTAACTCTTTAATGAATTCATATTCCGTAAGGTCAATTTAAAAAAAATTCAATGTAAATTTTCTGCATTGAAATATTTTGAATATTGCGCATGTTTAATACAATACTATTTTAGGTATAAAATGTGTGCAATATTATATTATCATATAAATTATATTATATAATAATGATATTGACTACGTGAAGAAAAAAAATGCACATTTTTAAATCACATTTAAATTTCATTTAAATCACATCAAAAGCAAACTCACCTAATTGTTTGATGTTTAATATTTAGAACAATCATAACCGTTAGGTAAAATAAATTTTTCCGTAAATGCCCAGTAATTATTTTATAAATCACGATATAAGCAGGAAATTACGTCTTGTGATTAAGTTTGAATTAAATTTATGCATTTTTGCATAAATGCATTTTTTTACAAATAGCCGTTCGCAAGATTTAATTTAGAAATAATAAATTCCGAAGAAATATTTTGCATACAACATGGTTTGCGTGTTACGATTATTTTATTATTTATATACCAAATTTCATTACGCTGTAAGTTTTAATAGAGTTGGCAAAGAAAATATAAATATGCAACATGTAACGTCCTGGCATTTTCGTATCGTGGGTCTTTCAATGACAATAACATGCGATATTAAATGAGTTCTCTAGTTTTAAAATTCATTAAAGTCGTATATGTAATTTTTTCTGCCAGAGTTTTCAGAATAGGTACTTTTGAGATAAATAAATTTATACCTTTTCTTATTAAAAAAATATTTTTGTTTTCGAGCTTATAAGTTATTATACGTTGGAAGAAATTGAAACTATAACTACCTACACTACTAGATATTATTATATTTTTTCAGGTTGAACATTATGATGAATCTGAAGGTATGTAAAATAAATAATTATTGTTACCATAATATGTAGAGTTAATCCGAATAATAATAATTTCGTAGCCTGTTCTAACTTCGTGAAACGTCCGTAACTTATTTTATAAAATCTTTTATTTTCTTTTTTATATTGTTATATATTTTTTTTCTTTTTTTTTCACTTTTTTTATTTATTTTTTTAATAAATAAATAAATATATACATGCTTATTCTTTAGGAACTGACATGTAAAAGTTCCGTCATTTTTGACGGGTTACAGGTAGTTTATAATAAAGATATATTATAGAATCATCACAGGGACGAAGCTATTTATATGAAAAACGTGCATGGAAGTCTTTTTATAGGTTGGCCCAGAGATTACCAAAAAAATAATAAGGCCCAAATTCAGAGTCAATATTTAGTAATTTAAAGTTACACCTTAATAGCGTAATTTTCAGTACAAAATAACACTTTTAAGACGTACCTTAACCGTTAAATCATCTAAGTATTGACTTCGAATTCGGGTGTTAGTCCTATAAAATATATTGACACTATTTCTAACAAAAAACAGTGGATCCGAAACAAGGGAAGAGATAAAATAGGCACACTTACACAAAAACACTAACACAGTATAACCTCATATATATTATATATTTTCTATTATGTTACTTTAAACACTTTATTATCTATTTACTATGTTTTGAACCTACAGAATTTTGTAAACTACGCCTGTCTCAACACAGATATTTCTAGTGAGACAGGCACAATCCAAAGAAAATTTTATATTTAAAATTAAATAAAAATAAATAAATCAATAAATAAATAAGTAAGTAGTCTATTACTAATTAAACATAATTAACACAAGTAATAGCTAATAAGCAAGTATTCTATTAGAGAGTTAAGGTTGTTATTACAGTCGTTAGACATATTTAACTGTAAATGGTTACCGATATACTGTCATATCGGCAATCTGCGAACATGCATCAAAAGGGAATCTCTGTTACTTAATCAGATTTGATAAGACAAAAATCTTATCAACAGAACCGCACCTTATACCCAGATTAGTGAGAGAGTCCATTGAAACATCCAAATTTCAATAGAGATGACAGTTACAAACTATCAAGTATTTGGCGCCCTATTCTTACGACTTCAACCTTTGAGAGACGTCGCAGAAAAGTCCGCCGACGTAATTAGTACATGTTGCACACTGGCGACCTCTATCGTAGAAGAAGTGAACACTCCACAACAAAGTGCATATAATTTACGCCCCCGGAAATATTAATCAGTCCTTCCTATACCTTCGCGGGTACAGGTAGTTCTGCTGATGACGTTAAATACGAATTCAACGAAACGTCGAGAATAATTTCTCATAAAAACATACGGTTCGTATAAATATCTGTAACCATTTACAGTTAAATATTCTATTACTAATTAACGGTACAAAACATTATTTATTTTCTTCTACATAAATTGAATAAACAATGACATAATCCCAATCCTCAATAATAATCATTTTGAATATTTGTCCGTAACTTTTGACCCAATAATAAATTATATCCTTCCATTTTCAAAAGTTATCTGATTTCAAATGAAAACAGTGACTTTATTAGATTTTTAATAAGAAGATTTATTTTTAATATTTCAGTTTAATGAAAATTAACTAATAAGTGCATCTATTGCTATATCTTAAATCATTGGTATTAATTATTAATCAAAATATATAATTCTCTATGTAACAATGTCCGTTACTAACGCTACCAGATGGCTCAAATAATAATGAGGTATAAGAAGCAAAAAGCATAGTTCTCATTCATATTATAATTTTCATCACTAACGATAACACTAAGATTCATGAAGCTGTGTGGAGTTCGGAATGTATTTTATTTCTAATATTTAGTTCATTTCTAGTTTATTAGAGTATATTTTAATATGTAGTATTTCTAATGTATTAACTTACAAAAAAAACTGTTGCTTCAGGACAGACCTTGTTTAGTAAAGCAATTACCTTCATTTAACGTTAGTAAGACTCTACGATGTTAATCTAATAGATAACCCTGTTCTCACAGCCTTAACTGGCGGCTGAAATATATATAATAAAAGTACGTCATTTTTGAGGGGTTATAGCTAGTTGAAAATTATATTACAAGTACTTTACTCTTTCTTAAGACGATATACATGTAGTTAGAAAATTTTGATGCATTATGAATTCATATGATTAAATTAAAGAGACTAAAAGTAAGAATTCCTAAATCTAATCTAGATTTTAATCAGAAATAAATACTTACGATAAATCGATCTGGATTCTAATTTATATAAATGTATATCTTTTGCTAAAAAAATTCTCAGTATATTTTCCAATACCTTAGAAGCCTTTATTATGTACAATAAAAATGGAATAAATCTGAAATCACGGTGCAAACTAAGCTCAAATTTGGGATAAATGTGAAAGCGAATAATGAAATTTGGAGCGCACTTATCCTGGTTCACGACCCGCGCCCTGGAAGGTCGATACGGCCTCCTAGTTAAGAACAATGGTAATGAAAAGGATTTTCTCGGCTTATCAAGGACCTTTAGATTTATTTCAAGACTGAAACAAAGAGAATGGTAAATTGTCAAGACATCTATTACGCTTCTCTCGTTCGTTAGTCCCGCTTTAACTAGCTTGTTTGCCAAGGATTTCATTGTTTTTTTATGGACCAATAAGATCGTACAATATACATCCCATACTTTATGAAAAAATATTACTACGGAAGGGCAGATATTCAATTAGCATATTGAATAATAAACTAAGTGAGTTGAAGGACACTGTACAGTACTGGGAACGAAGGAATTATAAGATTGGCTAGTTTTTCTGATACAATTGTAACAAAGCGTAAAAAAATATCGAATAATAATTTTTAGCAAAATGTTTTGCGAGAAAGAAAAGTATCATTGTTTAATTTTATTTTTCATTTTTTCCTCAGCCGTGTGTCTAGTGCTGGATGTAACCCTCTTCTAATTTCTTTCAATCCTCTTTTCTTTGGGCTTTTCTTAACCCCTACTATCCGCGATGAGGATGATACCATCGGCTCACCTTTTCCGAAAGTCAAAGTTTCCGCACCTGGAGGTGATACTAAAAATTGTTGGGTTTAGTAATATAACATTAACAAACCAAAATACACAAAAGTCTAGTTAATTATGGTAACGTATTTTGTCAACCAATCAGCCTTATAAGCTAACCAGCCGACAAGAGCGCAACTGGTAACTTGTTCCTTCTTCGCCATTCAATTCTCAACTACCATACCAAGCTAATTTACATTGTAATCGAAATCCGCAAGCTCGCGTCAGTAAATCTAGTTAAAACTCTGAGTATCTTATTCCTGATTACCTGTTAGGCCGGTCGCACTTTGGATACGAATTATTATCGCACGTATACGCACGATTATTTTTGTACGTACTGAGCGCGCACATTGATTGCGTCTTGCGTTGGTCACGATCAGTTACTTTTTTCATTTCTTCAATGATGTTTGTGCCAAACAAATAATCTGCATCTTCTGGAAAACTCTTCTTACTCGTGGGCTGCTATGGCGTCGTCGTCATCGTAGAACCGAATGGATGAAATAAATATATAGTAGAAGGGAATGAATTCCATCATATTAAGGCAGACTTAAATAATGACAAATTTCACGATTACGTATGAACAAAGAAACGTTTGAATATATTTTAAATGGTGTGTGTACTGATCTGACCAAATTCAGTAATTTGTTCGAAGTACATACCTCACCTTCATTAAACCAAATTATTTAACTTTCCAGGTATTTTCATTTCTTCAAAGATTTTCCGCCATGATCTGCGCTGATGATCACGCAGGTAATACGTTGAATTACTTTGGTCCCAAAAACATTTGTGGTCATGTATCAAATTGACAAATTTTTCAGATCCATCGTACGAAATTGCGAAAATTTCCGAACAAATCCGGATCGTGTCGGACGTCGCATCTATACTTACGTATACGCACTACTAAATCGTGTACAGTGTGCGATGTTCAATACTACTTCGAAGGTCAGGAATGTACCTGTTTATTCGTACGTATACGTACTACTCAATTTCGTACGAAAACGCATCCAGTGTGCTACCGGCGTTAGCCTCACTTTTTTTCTTGCCGTCCTTACATTACAGTTACATAGGCACATTATGACAATTTTCAGAACACTGAAGGAGACGGATGGTAAAGGCGCATTCCTTCATAAATTATCATTTACCACACACCTCGGCCTCCTTAAAAACAGTGAAAATCTATTACATTACACTAAAAAAAATTATGTAACTCACTGAAAAAATTATCAAATGAAATGTAATTATATAATTATGTACTCACTATGTATACTTAAATAAACTAAAAAAGAAATTAAACAAGGAGCGTGACTTTTATTTCAACATATATTTGGAAAAAAATCATCTAAATTGAGTATATATCTGGCAGAATTTTATGAAATATAAAAATCTGAATAATATTTTGGATTCTTCTTTGACTAAAATGTAGAATAAACCCACATAAAACAATATGTTCGGAGAATCGATAATTCATCGGTAACTTCAATTGGTTGACTACGTAATCTTCTTATACTGCCTGAAATCAGGCAATATAAGGAGATTAAATCTTCATACAAACGCTCATATAGAAGCCAAAAAAAACACGGAAAAAAATCAAAAGCGCTTAAAAAATCCATCATTTAAAGTGATACAAGGAAACAGAATCTTTTTGCAATATTTTTTATAACGTCTTGCCTAAGTAATCTTTCATAGTATCAATTTCATGCTGGCATTAAGATCAATTTCATCAATTTAACTTTAAAACCCATAAAAGTACCTATAGGATATTTTTATGACATATTTCATATCACATCTCATAGCTAAAATTTCTGAAAATAATTTTAGTCGTCATTCATTCAAAAACTTAAAATTGGCTTAGATATACTAATTTGAAATAGGTTGGTGACCACCATTTTTGAAATTTTTCCAAATTATCTTTTTCAGACTGGTGGCGGAAATATCTCAAAAACTATCTACTTATATATTTACTTAATTAATTAATATTTACGACTTAAGCAATTTAAAATGAGACCTTTGGGAAGTATTGAATCTACATGGTCTAGTTAGAATGATAATAGGTTTTTGGGGGTTTGAAGGTGCTTTGGAGCAACTGCTTTTAGGTCACCACCGTCATGTGACGGGAAGGCTCCAAAAACATAGAATGTTTCATGATTTTATTATAAATAAATATAAATATAAAATAAAAATCTCGATAAAACAAGTGCAAATTATACATAGTAATTTAAGAGTTTACACATTTGAAAAAGAACTGCGAAGAATAACTGAAGGAAAGAAAAAAAAAAGAACCAGAAAAAAAAAATTAAAAATATAAATAAAAAGAAGAAAGTTATTATAAAATAAGTTACAGACGTTACAGGAAGTTACGACGAGTTACGGAGAGAGATAACGAAATTATTATTATTGGGATAAACTATGGTGCATTATCACTTTCCAACACCCAACAGTTGTGCGGTAATGGAATATAAACCATGTTAATTTAAAATAATTATATTAATGCTTTTTTACATATACATACATGTTTTGTAATATCGGTTCTCCACGATATCTATGTTTCTTAGAAAAGATCTATTTACTTGATTTCAAAGAGATATTTATATCATCACGCAGACCAGTCATTTCAATCTGGAGATTTGTCTTCGTTATAAGTTTTTGATGAATATTACAAAATATTTATGTATTATAAAATACCTACTAATTTTATTTACTTGAAAGAAATCAATTTATTCCACACTCATCTTCTCATTTCTTCATACTAAGAATTCAAAAATTAAATTAAAACCAATATTTTTGTCACAATGATATACATATAAATATTGACAGATGTCGCGACGGTTCTCTATTTTTGAGTTTTGGACTAAAAATCACCAAATAACATTCTTGTTATTTTCAACAATACCAACTTAAATAATTTTAAAACCAAATTTATGAATCAATTAGAAAGACATACACATAAAGACAGTAACACAAAATATTTGTGCCTACCCTACCAGAAAAAGTGGATTGCTCTAAAAATGGATAAAATATCTTAATCAATTAATAAAATGAGACTTACACATAAGGTAGGAGGCCACTATAGCGTAATCGGATAACGTGCCTGCCTAGGATAGGAAGGAGATCCGTGGTTCGAATCCCAGTAGCAGCCAAATATGTTTTCGTTGATTTTATTTTTCTGTATGTCTTTCCAATTGAATTATAATTTTGGTTTTAAATTTCACAGAACTTTGTTCTGAAAAAATTACAAATTCACATTTAGAAAATATTCTTGAATATAATATAAAATAATTTTGTTCTAAAAGCTTTACCTGCAGAGACGCGATCGTACCAAGAAACTAACAAATAAAATTACAGCTTCATGGAAACGCAAGACTTTAGATTTTTTTTGATGACGCAGTTCGCGTTTTGCATAACAACCCTCTGGAGTTATGGAATACGCGTTATTACATGTGAGGGCGCTTTTTGAAAATAAGGATAAAAAGAAATTGGCCACAAAAATATTTACGTGTTTAAATACAAAGAAAATTGACATTTTCTGTCAACGTTGATCATTGATTTTGGCACCATTATTTTCATCACCAAAATATTAATAAATTAATTTTAATATTTAAATCGCTTGTTTTGCCGATGCTGTTTTAAATACATATTTGGAATTAAAATAAGGTGTGTTTTAAGAAATAAAATATAAAAACTGAAGCTACTTTATTGAAGGAATATAGAATTAAATGTATTCATCGAAGGCTGTGAAACCCGTTAGGCAACAGCAAATAAAGCCTCCGTGGTTAAAATAGAAGTTATTTTTGTATAATTATCTCTTGATTAAATTTTAATTAATCATCAAATTTTTCGCAGAATGAATATTGGATATAAAAATAATGCTATTTTAAAATTGGCAATAAAAAACAAACCGTACATAACTGAAAACTTCTTAAAATTGAAAATTATAATATATCGGGATGGCAAATGAACACTTCAAATTTAATAAATGTTAATTTAATTACCACTGTCACTGAAAAAGAATTTAACTAGGAAATTTTCCTTTAATTCTTATTAATAACGCACTGATTACTCGTCTGTGAAACACTGTAAGAATATTCATACGTCTGGGATCGCATTTATTCACTATTGAACGCTCGGTTGGTACTCTCTTAATTTATTATTTCTGCTTCGCACTTGTCTCCGCTGTTTTTTATGGAATCGCCGAAATGTCACAACGAAATTGTTCCGTGTAGCGGTTATGCCGCCCCTTAAATAGGGAACACTATTTCGCGAACTTTAGAGTGTGATCGATTGACTTAAAAAACTTACCCATAATTTCTTATTTACTGCAAAACGAATATATTGAGTATATCCAAATTTTTCAAGAATATAATACAGGATTATTCATTAATCAAGATACTCGTATATTATAAGTTTCTCATAGAGGCGAAATACATTTTTATATGGGAAAGTTGGTATGAAAATATTTTTGGGTGATCATAGAGTTTAAGACCTACCGTACGGCTGACTTAAGTGTTCACTTTGTACAATGTAACGTTCACCATTTCCACTAGTGATAGACTACCACATCAATCAAATTTTTGAAAATTGTATACACGTTTAACTTACACAACTTGTTCCGTTTTTTCAAATGTGAGTTGTATTTGCAGTCCAAAGCTTTTTCGTTCCTATAATCGAATACGGATAAAATAAAAATATATATATATAGATACCTTATTATCAATAGTGACATCTACATTGGACTATGGGAACGAAAAAGCTTTGGACTGCAGGTGGCGGTAGTAAAAATACAACTCACATAACGAAACAAGTTGTGCGACTTAAACCTTCCAAAAATTTGATAGATGTAGTAGTGTATCATGGGTGGAAGTGTGAACGATACGTAAAGTGTTACGTAAAGTGATCACTTAAATCAGCCGTATGATAGGCCGTAAGCCCTATGAATACCCAAAAAACTTCCATATCTACTTTCCCATATAAAAATATAGCTTCGTCTCTATGAGACATCTATAAAATATCTTGATTTCTGCAAAACGTTCAGAGTGCTGTAAAATCATCATTAGATGCATGTATTTCCGTTTCTACTGTCTCGTGATAATATTTTCTTACCTGTGTCAAAAGTTGACAACTGTCCAGGACGTCCTATCTAGGTTTCCTCCCGATAATTCGTAGGCGCACGGTGATGATGATATTTCTTTAATACATACATTGAAATATTTTTTCTTAGTTGCAAACAGACAAGTATTAAAAAAAAAGAGTAAAAAGTGCATTTTTATTAATTGTATAAAAAGTGTTACAATTAAAAACTTTTATGTTTTTATTTGAAAGGACCATTTAATTAAACACAAGTGAAAATACATTTTCCGACAAATGGAAACGGATAATTTAGTGTGTATAAAAGAAATAAGTTTCTTTGGGTACAAAGTAAAAGAAATATATTTAGGAGAGAATTGAAAAGGATGTAGGTAGGTTCATTATTTATCGTCGAAAAACATTCAACTATCTACCTACGCTTTTTAAATGGCTTCTGAATTAGGCTACACAAACGAAGAGAGTTTCTACCTGGATAATTCAACACTAAAAGTTCCACATGAAAAATTCAATACGGTCAAATGATTTTGTAAATAGTAAATATATGAGGATTGGCATATTTGAATTTTAAAAAATAGGCTATCTAGGCTTTCAGATGAAGTATTATTACAGACTTTTATGACATAATAAAATATAAAAACTATGATAACAATTGTGATAGAAATATTACAAAATATATGTTGTATTCCGTTTTTTTTTTTCAAATAATTGATTACGGAAAACTCATGTTGCGATGTTACCATGCACGCCCCTGATATTTAGTCTCCGTAATATGCCAGCCGTTATTCCAATCGGTATATATAATAATTAACATTTTATTTTCCTTCAGAAATTTATTAGAATTATTTATAACTTATTATGTGTTTATTTATACTTTTAGTAGTCGGCTTCATACTAGATTTGGATTCTTGTTTTTCACTTTCTCTAACATTTCACTAAAAAATAATTATGCTTGCAATAAAGAAAAAAGCCAAAAATAACGAAGTCATCATAAATTCAAGGAACAAGATACTGAAAAAAGGAACTGATTATAAATAACTAGGTGATTTTACAAATAGTTATTTTTAAATTTGTTTTCATTTTAGTATCTACTTAATTATTAATTCATTTTTCATACACAATTTTTATTTCTTATTGTCCGTACTTTGATTTTTTATTTTTTAGTATACATGATATTATTCTGACTAAGGGACCATTGGCATTGGCCTTGAAACATGTTGATATTTTTAATAAATAAATGGTGAAAACAAAGTATGTTTTTATTAATTATATTAAAACAAACAAGTTTTAAAATAGCTTATCCGAAAACCTATGCAAATCATATTATCAGAAACTAAAGCAACTTGTTGCAGAACAGTTATTATCAATACTTTGTGTAAAAGTAACGTAAATATATGGTAAGCAAAACAATCTCCATTATTTTTCAACACTTACATATTATGTTATTATATAGTTATAGCTTACTTGTACACTTTAAAAAATTATTGCATATAAAATTATTGTTTTCGTACATGTACAATAACCATCGATTCTTGTGTAATAAAACTGATACAGAAATTTTATTCAAAAAAATTATAAATAAAATCAATCCCCATTTCACCGTTTACCGTTTCGGCGTTATCACATTTGTAACTAAATTAAAATGCGTTAAAAATATTGTCACGTATCATGGCTAGGGACGAATGAATAAAGACACTGGATGTTAATTAGCGATTTATTATTTATTAATGATTAATTAATTAATCAATGTACAAAGTCGCTTAAAATGAAATAAACTTAACGCTCTTCTTTAAATTACACTTTTTCACAGTATATCACTCGTAAATTAACACTTTATTATCTCTAGGTTACACATATTTAAAATTCACTAGAACATTCTATCCATTTCTCGCTCGCGGTATTAATCGCATTTATTTATTTCACGACTGGCCACACTGGGCGTCGTCTCTCATACCAAACAAACTGTCAATACGAAAACTCTCGAGCTGGAGTCGGCGCCCTATTTATACACAAAAATGCTGGTATTTTCATTCTTTCTAGCTCATTCTAGCGTTTAAAAGAAGATCTTCGTCGTTTCTTGGCGTTTGTAGACGTTCGCGAAGGTTTTAGTTAATTTTAGGGGGTTCTAAATGTTTCCAGAGTGTTTTTCCAAGTTACATATACCAGGGGTTTGGATCTCGTTACAATTTATTTCAATAAGGGTAGGTACTTATAAAAACATATAAAAAAAGATAATAAATTATTAAAAGGTAGTTAAATACATTTTCCCCAAACGATGTAAAACTTTAATAAAAGCATTCAAAATTACCCATTAATAAGTTGATACCGCGTATAAAAGGTAAAATGAAAGCCTGCCCTGATTGATTTTTCTTGAACAAACTCAATTTAAGCCTCCGTTAGGATTCTGTTTGCTTTGACTCATATTTAATTTATTTCTCGGAGCTTCAATTCAAACACATTGAAAATATAAAATGCCCGCACAGTTTCGCAAAATTTTCATATTAATGTGTGCCAGATAAAAATAATCTCAGATCAGATCAAAAACATCAGACTAAAATTTTATTTATATCATGTAATCATATTTCATTATATTTTTAAATTTTTTTTTAATTTAAATTATTTAAAGAAAAATGGGTTATTGGTGACGTGGTTATAATTCTCATATTTTAATGTGAGTGATTCGAGCCCGTTCCAGGACACAAGAAAGTTTTTTCGAGCATAAAAGTTAAGCTTATTTTGAAAATAATAAAAATATAGGTATGACACGTATTCCATATTTGCATGTATATCATCTGCATTAGAAAAAAAATTTAAATAATTTATCCTGTAATTGCTTCGAAAACGCAATATACAATGCGTGATTTCGATATTTTCAAAAATAACCAAATTGTATGTTTTTTTAAAGAAATGATTTATATATACAGATTAATTTAAAATACATTTAGATATTAGTTATTGTCTATATTTCTCCATTATTAAAAATTCAAGTCACTTAAAGAGAAATAAAGTGATTATAATATATATATAATAGAATATATATATAAATCTATGTTAGTTTCTCAACTACTATTGGGGGGTAACCCGCGTCAATTCTGGTCGTCATGACCGTCGTCTGCCGACGTTTCGAACATATCTCACTGTTCATCTTCGGACGCCTTGTCGATGAGCTGCTTCTAGCTCACATCTTTCCCAAAAAGCGTACAAACCGTTTGATTCCGGACTCACCGTCCAATTAAGTTTTTAAAAATTCTGCGTCGTGTTTTGTGGAGATGGTTTTTCTCCAGCGACCGCCGTTAATGTGTTTTGCTCGGCTGCTAGTAATCCGTATTTACTTTATTATCGTCATTATACATATTGAGAAGTTTGGATTTTTCTAATTGTGGGTGTTTTCCATCGTGATTTTCTGGTTTATTATCTAATCAAATCACGATGAATTATATTATCAATCGATCTAGATATATCTCGATTATATCTTATATCTATCCTATCATCTATATAATTAGCTATAATATATCATATATATATATACTATAACCTCTCTCGATCTGCAATCATATTTATGACGTTTAATTTATAGGATAGGATATACCTACGATTGGAAATGTGTCAAACTTGAGCGCATATACGGCAACGTAGCTTTATTACACTTCCATTGCCAGTTTCAAAAAGTAAGGAAATCGTATAAAAAGCAGCAGGCATGGACAATAGCCATTCGCAGACTCTAATGGCTTCGCCTACGGCAGGGCCTAGCAGGCAAAAAGCAATCAGCAATAGCCGATTGATTAACTGATAGTATTAATTAATATTTTTTTACGTTTCAGCAGGCCAAGAAGCCCAACTACAGAAGCGAAACACGTCACAAAACAACCAAGCTTGAGTAAATCACGTAGATAATTGTGACCTCATCGGGAATCGGACCCGGAACCCTCGGTGTGGAAAATCATTTTTATAGTTTGTTACATTTTTCTTATACACCGTTCTTGAAAATTTTCGTCAATGAGGATTTTAATGTGACCAATTTTAAGAAAATCATTTAACAATACCTACCACTTTTTATGGATTTCAGGGGCTCGCACTTTATTTTTCTACTTTTCTATTATGTATTAAGCCATTAAAGCTTTTATAGCTTTTTAACGATGGATGCTAGTTTTGTGAAATTCTATAAATGTTTATTTTTATTCAAAATAAAATCGATGAGGTAAGTACTATAATTAGAAGTTTCACTAAGCTTATGAAATTTAATTTTAAGGTGAGTTATCCTAAATAAAAAATTATACATTGATTTCCAGTGTCCATGAAAAAAGGCTCGATAAGATAGTTTTTTTTAATTAAGATTAATTTGAATACCATGTAGGTATTGAACACGTCATAAGCTGAGTTTGAGATTGAAAGAAAGAGGCAAAAAGACAAAAAGAGAGAATAAAAGAAGAATTTTAAAAATTAATTTCAATATGGCAAGTTAGAAAAGCAGAATGTTTATAATTGCAAAATGTGGCTAGAGAAATTTTAATTCATCCAACTGACAACTGAGTGACAGTTGACGTTTGAGGGTTTGAGGTACAACAAACGTGAAGTGAGGTATGATACAGTGAATCTACGAGATACGCCAAAAAACAAAAGCTGAGACAAGTCTCCTCATTGAAACAAAATTTGTTTCTTAGAGATTATCACGAAACAAAAATCACTTAATGTACGAACATTAATACGGGGCTTCACCACAAATATCTAATTACTCATTATTAATTAATTAAAGGGGAAGGGGTAAGTTAAAATTTTATAAATAAGTCGTTTGTACGTGGTACATCCACTGTTTGATAATGGCCTTACAAGCCGAAACAACTGTGACACCTAAGAATACGTAACCCGTAGAACTTAATAATAATATTATTAGAATTTAATTTATTTTAAATTTCGCTAAAAATAAATATTACGCAAATAATTGCATTTTCATCTACATATTTTTAATTTCACGCAAAAACGTCCGCAGCTGTCATTTCGTCTACGTGACGTCAAGCCTCAGTAAACATTGCATTGTGTCTATGGCAACGGTTCAAAGACACGGGGATAGGTACTGAGGCGTGACGTCATTGCTCTGACTGGTGTTTTAATTAAAATGGTGGATTGCACAATTTTATACTTTTATTTTATAGAAAATCTTATTAATCTCAATGTATATATTAAAACTGGATAATTTTTTAGAATCCTTTCAAAATATTTTCTTCTCCAAAATCACTTATTCTTTAATTCTTTAATATTGTCATCATGCCTTTGATAATTTACCAAATAACTTATATTTTTATATGTTTGTTCTCAGAACACAATTTGTGTATTTAATCTACAGAAGGATAATTATTACTTAAAATAAAATACGTAAGTCTCACAGAAATACAAATAATTAGCAAAAATATTATATTCGAAATATGTATGAAAATACTGATTTAGAACACATATAAAACTTGATAGTATGTGGATATTCTTACGGTGGATTTGGTGAACGTTGCCTTGTACAAAGTGATCATTTAAGTCAGTTCGTAGAATTAATAAGCCATGAGTTGTTACCCTAAAAAGAATTCCATACAAGTATCTTCGTCTCTGTGAGACTTATTTAATTTATTTAAATTAATAATTATCGCTTTGTGGACAAAATACATGTTCTGCAAACATACATAAAAAATATATAACTGGTATGTAAATGGAATTACAAAATTGAAAATAATAATTTTGAAGCGTAAAGTGTATATGTTAAATAATTGGGAAGCACGTCATAATAGGTGTGCATTAAAAATAATACTATTTCAAATTTTAAAAATACTGAGGTAGCATTACCTGCCGCGAAATCTATATATATTATATCATGTGAAGGACTATAGATGCGATTCACATAATACTGAAGTATACTGAAGAACTAAAATAAAAAAAATATTGAATGCCCTAGGACTGGAAACCGTAAATCAAAGAATAATATGTAATATAATGGTGCAAATATTTAAAATTAAACATGGATCAGCATCCAAATACTTTGATGACAGGATGAAGCTGAATAAGAATTTTCATTCCTACAATACAAGAGGAAGCGACAACATAAGACTACCAAAGAAAATGAAAAACACCTCACAAAATTGTATGATGTATAAAGGTATAAAAATATTTGATAGCCTACCAAAGAAAATTCAAAACACGGAGAATATAAAAGGTTTAATCTGGAGTGCAAGAATTTTATTCTAAAAACTTATAAATGATTAGATGGAATGCAATATGTCTAAGTGAAATCATATATTAGCCCACACAACATTATGTGTGGAACTAAATAATTAAAATAAATAAATAAATAGATGTCTGCAGCATAGTCCATTCGAATATATAAAAGAAAAAAATTCTAATATATAAAAAAAGAAAAAAAACGATGTAATAGTATAGAGATTACGGTGGAATTGATTAACGTTGCACTACGTAATGTGATCACTTAGGCCAGCTCACATAGGCCGTAAACCCTGAACCACCCTGTATACGGTCTTCCATTCACGTATCCTGTATAAATAAATTCGTCTCTAAGACTTCTATGATTAATCTTAATAAAGTATAATTCTGACTGTAATCTATTCCTGGAATAACAATAAATAAAGTATTTCGTATACAAGGTAGCACCGTGCTGCGCGATATAGTTGAGTTGTTTTGACACTTTTATCATTGCGAAGTACGCGTAATACGGCGGCGGCGGTGTGCCCAGTCGTGGAAATTCAGAGCCACAGATATCTATCGGGTTTTTACCTAAGTGGCGAAATAAAGAAATGTGACTATTACAAGCGAGAATTGAATGGAATGTTCCTACGAACGTTAATTAAAGTATTCCCAGCGATAATTAAGTGTTTGTAGACGAGTGATGGCTTACGAAATAGTGTGATTTAAAGAATATTGTATTAATTAAATTCCTATTAAGTGACTTTATCCATTTAATATATGATTAATCACTAATAATAAATCGCTAATTAATATCCAGTATCTTTATTTGCAGCCACGACCCGTGACAGTATATTAATATCGTCCACATTTTTGGTTTCATTACTTTTTATTTTCATAAAACTTTTTTTTGTAGAAGAGACGCTCGTAAGGTACGGTAGTTTATGACGTTACTTTTTGTTCACGATGTCATTTTCCCTCTGAGAATGTAAACAGTCTTCTTTTAAGCGAATATTTCAGCCATAAACCACGTTTAGGTTCTGAAAGTACTAACTCAAGATTATCTACCGTAATAGTAATCACCTAACTTATGAGTAAGTACACCAAATTTACCAACTCTCGCTGTATGAATGAAAAAGCTTTGTATGGAAACGATCAAAAATTTGCGATCGCTTTTTAAATTTATGACCTAAAATATATGAGAAGGATGTAATTTATAAACGATTATTATTACATAGTTTACAAGATTCATTTTTGACAATTTTTCTCACATATTTTTCTTACGTAAGCGAGGCAGTATCTATGTACGTGTAACTTATCTAAGCGAGGCAGTATCTAGGTATGTGTAACTTATCTAAGCGAAGCACAACTATGTATAATATGATCTATCATAATTATGTTAAATGACCTGTACTGGACTAGCTATATACTTTGATGTTCCAGTTCTGTTACAAAATGCTAATAAATATCTTCAAAATAAGAATATTCATAACTAACATCTTTATAAATAACATATTTAGATATGAATGAACTCACTGTTTCTTGTAATCCAAATTATCTATGATCTATAGTTACAGAAATTTTATTAATTTTGCTTCAGTTGTTCATAAAATGCCAATAAAATTTCACAACAAGTGAAATTATTGTGAAATCGTAGTGCGTGTGTTTGTAGCATCGGTGAAGGACATTGTTGTATAAAAAATGATATATGTTAGATGCCTTTGAGATGTAGCACCAGAGGCAAATGATGCGTATCCCTTGAATCACGAGACGCACAAATATCTCCATCTTCTAGAACTAAAGACTTAGACGTCCTTCAGAAGAAGGATTCTTGAAAATTTTAGACATGTTGCAAGAAAAAACGAAGCTCGAGGAGCTCATGAGCAAGTGAACGACCTCTTTCAAAA
Organism: Agrypnia vestita; assembly: GCA_016648135.1. Taxonomy (NCBI): domain Eukaryota; kingdom Metazoa; phylum Arthropoda; class Insecta; order Trichoptera; family Phryganeidae; genus Agrypnia; species Agrypnia vestita. The sequence goes on from JADDOH010017687.1 coordinate 29,150, forward strand.
TGGATACATAAAATAAAAGTGTAAACATGAATCAAGACCAGGAGAAACTAAAAAAGTCAATCAGGGAACTACAATACTCGGAATCAAGAAAAAATGAACTCCATAGTTCATAACTAATGAATTCTAATAGATAATAAAAGACCCGCGTGAATGGGTCAGTTAGTGCCCGTACGCCTGCTCAATTTTCGTACCACGTCCACGTACCAGCAGCTACATGGAATTGATATCTTTAATACTCAAATATAACTGGTTACATACTTTACATCATCTTTTAAAACCAATTCGTTAGAATTATTTAAGTAGACACGATAAGTCTGTCCTACGGCAGATTTTACTTTGATAAAAACTTATGAAAAATAAATATAGTACAGCGTCAACATAGCACATAAAGTCGCGACTGAAAGGAAGATTTACTCATATTTGTAATGTTTGGATTCGATGGTCTACGTGCAGTATAAGGCTATTCAATTATTATTAAATTAATAATTTTCACCGTCTTCCATAGAACATCATACAGAGAACTCAAAACGGGCCAAAGTCGTCTCAAGAATACCTTTATTTTTCTCAATTCTTTGTTTGCTGTTTGGCTCAATGAAGCTCGTTTGGATTTCACCTAGCTAGCAGGGTCATAGACTGCCGTACTTTGTCATCTATTTGATTCATGAAATTTTAGAAGCACACATGACGAAGACTTCTATCTGAAAAAGACTTTCAAATTCATGTTTTTTTATAATGACGTCTGATGTAATGAGGTTCATTAGCCCACCATCCTTCTTCGATATACTAGTACTTAAATAAATTTAACTTGCTGCTTATCGATTATAAACAACTTTGTTCTAGGCCTTGCTATCATGCACTTTACTTAAACTTAACATATGTAGTTGAAAACTTGGCTGTCTGCATATTAACCATGACCTGTTCCGCTGCTCGTTGGACTATTATACAAGCCTTAATGCTTTAATCTTGGCAGACCGCTTATCGTTCAAAACTTATCTTTACACAAAATTGCAATATTCATATCAAAAATTACCTTCAGAAAAATATTTTCATCCGGTTGTATTTAGTGGGTATTCTCATCTTAACGGTTAAAAAGTAGGTGAATTTAACAAAAGTTAATTAATTAAAATTTAAGTCTGAATTTAAATTTAAAAATTTCTTGCTTCAACAGTATATTTACTGTTATTTTAAATACAAATGTGATAGGCTCCGAAAAAAAATTTGTTCAAAAACGCCCATAAGAGTGGCATTTGCAATCATGTGAAAAAAAGTGATTAATTATTGAAAAATTATTTAAATTTTTTTCACATAAAGCAAAGTGGCGTCTGGTTTAACATATAATTTTATTTTAATATTTGTTTGCTATTTGGAAAGCGATTTTTTTATTTTTTTATTTCTCGATCACTATAAATCTGTTATAGGCCATTGGAAAATTTTTGATAAATAAAATAAGATTTTTCAGGAAACGCCTTTCAATTTTCATTATTTAAGTTTACATTATTTACATAATGATTACGATCATGTATAATTTTTACACTGATAAAATTAAAAAAGTTCATTCTTTTAATCTGTGATTTCTGTACGTGTGTTATGTCATAAAAGTGCACATCTATCCAGAATTGTTGGCATTGTCATTTCTATTTTATTTTAATCTGTTTAAATTTTTTTTTGCACTGTTTAAAAAATACTGCCTTGAATCCTGAAAACAAAACGATGGTTAAGAAGAGTTTCTTTGTTCTAATTTATAATTAACTAAATAAATGTACATAGTAATTAAATAATTGTTGTATAAGCTTAATTAAGCTTGTTTGTTTCGTTGAAGATTAAGTGTATAATGTTTTTACGCCGCTATGGTTAGTTACAATAGTCGGAGAAGTACTCATATTGAACAAACGCTCGAGAAAAAAACCCAAAAGAGTGGTTGTATTTCCTTCGGTGGTGAAATGGCACACATGATATTTACCGAGAATTTAATTAATTCCCTTACATTTCAGACAGCAAAGTTTCTTTCGAGTGATTAATTTAAGTAGGCAAGAAAAAAGTTTTTCCGACCTTTCCTGAGAAACAGGAATGGTTGATTTATTTTCTACTTCTCCCTACCTGGCAAAGTTTAATTCAATTTAAAATCGTTAGTTGGGGGCATATTTCAAAACTCTGGATTCGCAGACGCGATTAATGTTTGTTTCCAACATTCGGTAACTCGTTTTTACCTTCGGTCCTGCTCGTCTTCTGTTCCTGACTACGGTCTGATCAAATATGTGCATTTTTAGAGATTTTTTTTACCCATAATGGAATAATGGGACATTTTAATGAGTTCAGACGCGATATTTTAGGGTAAACTTCTTCACCGATACCTCCAAAAAATGGAATAATTTAGCATTAACAACCCCCATTGACTCTGTTCTCACCTGTCCTAGATGCTTATTCCGAACCTAAGTGACTAATCACGTAAATATTGGAAGAATACATAATAATAATCCATTTTAATAATTGACTTGTAAAGTTTATTTATATTATCGAATAATTGAATAAACATTTTTGAATCTGTTATTTTTACTTGAGTTTAATTATATTTTATTACTCGAGTTTTGTGTGAATCAGAATCTCTCACCGACAAGTAAAGTTTCATATTAGAATGTTAATATTCAAATAACCTATATTTTTTACATCGATGATTTCATGAAAACATATTTTACTGTGAAGATGTAATTTCAAAACATACTGTGAAATAGACATTGAATTTTTGGTCACGGCACTTCTAGAATGTGTGTGTATAAGAGTCTACTTTATATTCAGGGACAAAGCTGATGTCGCAGAGGATACTGTACAGTCTTAAAAACGAGAAGTGACTTGGCAAAATATGAACTTAAAATAGCTTTATTTATAAAGAGTTAAAATCTAAAATATCTATCCATTAAAAAAATATTCTGTTTCCACCGCGGTACAAACATGGAACATTCATACCTGCATTATTTAGTTTTCCTTGTTTATCATTATTATTATTATTATTATTTAAAAAACAAATAACAAAAAGATAAACAATAAACAAATCACAGAAAATTCATAGATAGGCTTAAAGATGATTTTTAGAACACACTCAAAATATTCTGAATAAATATTAAAATTTTTCAATGGATATTTTTTCTAATTGATCCCTCATTACAGTAGCCGGCAAACATCTTGACAATTTTCGGCATAGTGGGGGGAAGTTTGCGCATGTACCACTCCACCAACGAGACCCAAATTTTGTCGTCTGCGCATTCCCCCACTTCGCCAAAAATTTTCAGGAAGTTTGCCGGAAACTGTACTTAAATGCCACAAGTTTCCATTTAGTTGGCGATTTATTCATTCCTTCTACAAAAAAAATATTTTTTAAACAAATGTATCGATCTCGAAAATAATTTTGAATGTGTCGTTAAGTGAATTATTTTGGAAATTTTTTCCATTTAATGAAATTTGTAATTACCTGACAACCTGAGAACTTGGACTAAGATAAGAAGAATTACGATAGTGTAAGAAAATTAACTACGAGCATCTAACAATTCATGGCGTCTTTAAGTTTCCAAACACTACGTGGTGAAGATGCATCCATTTTGGGGTTAGAATTTGATAGTTTCACCTGAGTTCAAACAAGTTTTACTTCGTAACCGAATACACCTAACTATCTGCTGCCGGCAAAGTTACGTGATGTCATATCGAAAACCATATTTTTCTCATAATAATATACTCATTGCGTATAACTTATAACGAACGGTACTTAATTTTGTAAGCGGTACATAATATAGATTGTTTCTAGTATTGGATTTTTTATCTTCTAGATCAAATAAAGAAATTTTGATGAATTCAAATACCATTCGCCATATATATTTGTAAATCTGTTATCTTCCACCTTTATTGGCTATTTTCTGAAATATTTTGGTTTATATAATAATTATAAAGATGAGTTTAGTTTAGTGTAAAATGAGTATTTAACCACCATATAGATATTAATATAACATTAATAAGATTACATTTAAAATTATGCATGTGAAATAGGACGAAGAAAAAATAATAAATATAGACCTTAATTAATACGAATACTGTATAATCAATGTTAAAAAATATTTAAGGTATTAAATATCCATAAATGTGATTACAAATTTCCTAAAATAAAATATACCTAAATATAAAAATTAAAATACTTGAAAATAATAATAATACAAAATAATTACATAATATAATAAGGTATACTAATAATGCACAATAAATAAAGTAAACACAGATCAATGTTATTACTAAAATTACACAGTCTCTCTAGGAAGCTCTAATAGCAGTACATATTACTTACTCACTGTATTTTGTTGTGACTTTTTGTATTTATGTTGTTAATATTATACCATTTTTTGTCATGGTTATTCCTATGTACCTACTAAGATAGTTATGATGTAAAAGCCCAAATCAGGGCGTATATATTATAAAATAAGTAATACCAAAATATATCGATTTTTTTGTATAAATGTCACCAAAATATTTATATTCTTATTATTACGTGGTAATTTAGACGTTAATTATATTGGGGGCAAAGAATTATTCTAATTTGGGAGAAAGATTTATTACTTCAGAGAATCCAATTCCGAATTCCTTCACAATGCCTGAGAGTAGTACCCTTTCAGCCCATCCCTCGACTCGTCCCGTTCGACTCTTCGCCAAGAACCACCTATTTAAGGTTCTTAGCCTTCATATTCGTAATCATCGCTTCCACTATCTTCTGGTGGGTTAACTAGGAGTAAAATACGCCCCAAAACTAAAGGTGATGTGTTTTTCTTAAGAATTAATATTTTAAACTACACAAATTTTAAATTTGTCTCATAATGAAGATTGCATCTGTTGTCGACCATGCTAGGCAATTCCAGAGTTAGCAATCCCTATTCCCTAGCATTAGTGTATAGAATTGACGTCTCTTCTATATCTAATTGCAATTTTTTGGGTGCCCTTTTTGAGGAAAAGAGGCTGATATTGACAGCACCAGGCTCCCTTATATCGCACTACATAGGTACTCAGCCTCGCGGAACCCGCCCTCGCAGAAGACCTCTCAAAAGCTGGGATTCCACCTCACAGGAGGCGCTATTCTCTGATAAGACCACATAGGTCTATTAAAAGGAAGAGAAACAGAAGAAGAAGAAAATATGCTATTTTAAAGGCTTGCACCTCAAAAGAAAGAGTACTACCCGAGTTTGTGCGTGAGTAAAATAAACCTACCACGGTTCGTAATCATTAATTGGCTGAATATTCCGGTATAGTTGAGGATATATTCTGCTTCATCACTCAACCCAAGACTGCCGTACGGAAGAAATATATGTCATTATTTCCAGTGATTTATTTACTTCAGTTTAATTATCAAGGGAAAAGTTTTCTAAGCTTCACCAATACAAATGAATTTACCATTTAATTGGAATTTCTACTTTCAATCTCTTAATCCTCCCTACATCCCTTTGGTGACCATGGATTTAATCCATAGGATTTCGATTTCGCCGCGTTTGGAATTGGCAAGTGTAAGCAGTTGAAACACTTATCGCAATAGATATTTTCAATTAGTTTAATTAGTTTTACAACGCAAAAAAAATTTAAGCATCATAATCTTTATGTTTTCTTAGTATAAGAGTTAAAACTATGCCGTACATAGCGTAATAATGTAGTACTAGTTTGTTATTATCATCTGGGTCATTATTTTTGTCCCCTAATTGTCTGTGATTTTGCTCAAGTGGTGTGTATCTAATGATCTATATTTTAAAGAAAATGCACGCCTGATTATTTCATTCATAAATAATAAAATTAAAAATATTTTGAGTTTGTTCAAATCTTTTAGAACAGTGCTGGATTTCTTGTCACAGAGAGATTATTTATCAATTAATGTATATTATAGATGTCTCACAGAGACGAAACTGTATTTTTTATAGGAAAGTAGGTATAGAAGTCTTTTTGGGGGTACATAGGACTTACGACCTATCATACGGTTGGCTTAAGTGATCACTTTACAAATGTAACGTTCGTCATTTCCACCCATGATAGAATATACCATGTCTACTAATTTTTTGGAAATTGTATTGGAACGGAAAAAAAACGGAAAAAAAAAAACGGAAAAAAAAATGAAAAAAAAATTGAAATTGCGTGCCACGTTTAATCGTAGACATATGGTATATTCTATCATGGGTGGAAATGGCGAACCTTACATTGTGATCACTTAAGCCAACCATATGATAGGTCGTAAGTCCTATGTACCCCCAAAAGCACTTTCATACCTACTTTCCCATAAAAAAAACAGTTTTGTCTCTGTGAGACATCTATAATATACATTAATTGATTAATAAAATTAAAATTCATCAAAATGATTGCATCAACAATGTAAACTAGGAAAAAGTGGAAATGAAACCTAATTGTCTCCACGTGCTGTGAACGTCAAGGCATGATAATTCCAATGGAAAGTGTTAACAACAATAATGCGCTAATAGCAAGAATATGCTGAAAGCTAGAATGACTAGCAAGAATTGTGGAAGGAAGAGGGGAACTTTTTCCCGGTGCACACGTGGCCAGTCTACAGTGGGATCCCATCTGGAGGAATCCACGCTACGCTCCCGTCTCGTGCGGACCTTCCGCCGGGCGCGAAAACACTATTGCTTGACCACAATAACTTGGCGTGCGGCGACTTTGGAACTAAAACCCGCCCCGCCCGCAGCCGGCGGTAACCCCTCGCCCTATCATTCAGCTCAATTTCGGGAGCTGTGACATCTTGATTACCAATATACGCTGAATTATTATTTCCAAAACATCCTCAACAGTCCGGGATGATGCAAGAATAATTGCCAATGAAGTATTAAAGTTTTGCGAAGCTGAAAAAGCAAATAATGGACCGATATTACCGTCTGATAGTTTGACAGATAGAACGGCCGCCATTATTGCTTGGTTTCTTTAGTGCTGCCCGACCGAATTTCTGTTAAAGGTTACGACATCGGTCACCGGACATTCTGTACATTATGTATTGTGTAATAAATTTACATCCTGGCTACGGGTTAAGTATTTATATGTGTTATAGCTGTTTCGGCTTGTAAGGCCATTATCAAACAGTGGATATACCACGTACAAACGACTTATTTATAAAATTTTAACTTACCCCTTCCCCTTTAGAGTAATTAGATATTTGTGGTGAAGCCCTGTAGTAATGTTCGTTTTTTCCCGGGCACTTATCATTAAAGGTGCCTCGGTTAACGTTATGCTTAATTATCGAAATTCCCCGTTTTCTGCAAGTTGTTCTGCAAGTGTTATTTATAAATATTATTTTAATTTATGTATAATGATATATATATACAGACATTTTGTAAAATAAAGTTTAAGGTTAGTAGACACTCTTTATATACAATTACGCATAGGTAATTTATTATTTTTCAGCTCGGATTGTAGTATACGGAGTATTATTGAACAGTACTGCTTGATCAAGTATACACTAATTTCATTTAAATTAGTGTTTTAAATTAGGGTGATCGTGCAGAACTAGGTCACTTTAGGGAAAGCACATCATAGTGAGGCAATTAGCCTATAACGGAGGCCTCCTTTGGAATGTTCCTTTACGTAGCAAACGAACCATCTACCAGGACTCAAGCGGTCGAGCGTGTGATTAACCATTTTAGTATTATCTGCACCTCATGCCAGGGGCGAACATTCCATTTAATCAAAAAATTTGTGCATACTGTAATTTCCGCCAAATAAATCTTATATATTATATGAAACAAATATTTTTTTAATATTTTGTTGGTCAAATAATTCGTTCCGTACGTACTTCATTTATTGAAAGCTGCGCATGTGTTTAACATAATTTAACGCAAAATCTGCCCCAAACGCCTGCCGCATTCATACCAACTAAATTTTCTCTCGCGCCTTGCGGTGATCTGAATATAGGTCTATGCTTAAAGAGACGTGTTGCGAAATGGTGCAGATGTATTTGAAGTAGAATCAAAAAATAAAATTTACATTGTATTTTTAATAATATAAAACATTTTTAGTCTTTTAATGTAACAGTTTATTGGTGAAGGTATTGGGCGGGTTGCAGGAATAAAAGGGTGATAATAGGTGTGGAGGGAATGTTTTTTAGCGTTAGTAGAGAAGCTCTGAGGGCACGTTAAAAATACAATGACACAACATCTAAAATCAGAACAATGATAGAATGCGACCACTATAACTTGGCGTGCGAGGGAGGGCGTCCCTGTCGCGTAACAGAAATTGCCAGGATGTAATTTTTTATTTATTTATGGTTTTTGTGTTTAATTTGTAGAACTCCATATTTATTTTTAGTGAAATTTAAAATAAATTAAATTTTAATAAATATTATTATTAAGTTCTACGGGTTAAGTATTTATATGTGTTACAGCTGTTTCGGCTTGTAAGGCCATTATCAAACAGAGGATATACCACGTACAAACGACTTATTTATAAAATTTTAACTTACCCCTTCCCCTTTAGAGTAATTAGATATTTGTGGTGAAGCCCTGTAGTAATGTTCGTTTTTTCCCGGGCACTTATCATTAAAGGTGCCTCGGTTAACGTTATGCTTAATTATCGAAATTCCCCGTTTTCTGCAAGTTAGTGTTATTTATAAATATTATTTTAATTTATGTCCTTGATTATTGGTTTTTTAAATAAGTAAAAAAAATTTAAATAAAAAAAAAAATTAAAAAAAAAAAAAAATTAAATAAATAAAAAAAAAAAATAAAACAGTATTAAAAATTTAAATAAATAAATAAAAAAATAAAATAAAAAATAAAATAAAAAATAAATAAAATAAAAAAATAAATAAAAAAAAAAATAAATAAAAATAAAAAAGAAGTGGAGAGAAGATCATTTTTTGTTGATTATTTAAAAGTTTAATATTTGGATCCTTTTTATATTTATTTGTTTCTAGTTGCTCAAGTAAATTCATCATAAAACCTTTTGTTTCTATATGTAAAGGTTTTGGTTCGTTATCAACTTGCGGGACGTGGTTTTCATTTAATAGATGGGCCGCAAATTTTGACTCTAAATTTTTATTTTTGTAGCAGCGCATGTGTTCCGCGAATCTAGTTAAAAAAGACCTTCCCGTTTGTCCTATATATGTGGCATTGCAATCTTTATGATTACATGTTAATTTGTATATGCCACTGT
>JADDOH010017688.1:0-10982 GCA_016648135.1 Agrypnia vestita
GCACATACAGGACATAAACCCCTTAAAACTAGTTCATCTACGCCGTACAATGATATCACATGCAGACATGACCAATATCATTACAAATATGCTTGCGTCCCGCCGACTGGACGCCTGTGTTTTCCAATAACAACTTTCCAGTCATGTATTTAACATAACGTCCTCCTTGTGTGTATGTGTGCTTCAATATCTCCCATCCAGTTGATGGTTCCCAAAATAGTGTTTTCCTTGTATATATATTTCAATATCAGCACCTGTAAACCTGTATAGAATCCTAGAAACGAGAAGACTATTCCCTCTACGCCAAGCACATACAGAACATAAGCCCTTTCAAACTAGTTCATCTACGCCGTATAGTGATATCACAAGCAGACATAAACAATACAATTTCAAGTATGCTTGCGTTCTCCCCCACCTTGGTGGAAATATTCGCATTCGTATTTCACCGAATAGTAGGCCTGATATTCGTATTCATGAAGGTAGTATTCGTTGCATCAAGGTTATTATATTTACAAGTATGTTCAAGTTCCCCCACCTTGGTGGAAATATTCGCATTCGTATTCACCGAATAGTAGGCCTGATATTCGTATTCATGAAGGTAGTATTCGTTGCATCACTCTCAATAATAAAATCATATAGATAAATAATTACGGTAACTCATAAAAATATGATATTACTTATATTAAACGAACAAAGCAAAACAATCTGTCATATAAGTAAATAACGTGATCACGGAAGACCGAAGGTTAACTACCCCTGAACACACCGCGAACTGCCCACAGGCCTGATATTCGTTTTCGTGGGAGTAGTATTCGTTGCATCACGGTCATTATAAAATCATATAGATAGATAATTACGGTAACTCATAAAAATATATGATATTACTTATATTAAACGAACAAAACAAAACAATCTGTCATATAAGTAAATAACGTGATAACGGAAGACCGAAGGTTAACTACCCCTGAACAGACCGCGATCTGCCCACAATAATGGAAAATGTTGTAGAAAACATTTCAAATATCTAATATTGAATGAATAAAAACAATGTCATATGAATAACTATCGCAATTACGGAAGGCCGAAGGTTAACCACCCCTGAACACACCGCGAACTGCCCACAATAGTGAATAAATGTTCTAGAAAACATTTCAAATATCTAATATTGAATGAATAAAAACAATGTCATATGAAAACTATCACGGCTACGGAAGACCGAAGGTTGATCTGATCTAACCGCAAACGACCCACAATAATGGAAAATGTTGTAGAAAACATTTCAAATATCTAATATTGAATGAATAAAAACAATGTCATATGAATAACTATCGCAATTAAGGAATATATACAATTCGAAACACGTCTTTATAAGAACTTGATAGGAACAAATCGTGTTTTCAACGATTGCCCAATGATACGCAATACAAACATGTAACGAGTTCAAACAAACCACACAATCATGTTTTAATAAAACAAATATAAAATCCAGATGCATTTTTAAAATATATTATTTGTAGGGAATTCCTCGTACGATTTGAATCTATATCACGCTTACAATCGTGATATCAAAACCACATAATACTCCGAATTATCCCCAAGATAACACAAATCATATAGAAATCCGTGTATTCAATCGCCAGCATAGATAACAAAGCATTCGTTAGCATAAAAATACATCCGCCCTGAAGAACCTCTCGCACATTCCGAACCTCGCGACATTGAATATACATAATTATACTGAATTTTAAAACCCACGAACCAACACGAAACACCCTTCGTCAGTAAAGTATTCCATTTTAAAGCCTTTATATCTTTGGTAATATATGAATATCAAATTTAAATGATTTTTCATATGAACAGCGACAGAATTACATATTTCATCAGCGTTATGCAATAATTCCCCGCTGGAATTATCACCGTAGCAACAGTACGATTTCTTGTACATTAAATCCGAAGCGCGTATAGTAATAATTATCCCTAGGCCCAAAATACGTAACAAAACAATCCACAACATGTAACAATAATTGTTACGATCCAGAAAGTTCTAAATTGAATACACGAAAAAGGCAATAGAAATAAATAATATTGAAAATGCTTAGCTGTATCGTCGAGTGTTGCTGCCTCTGTGACTCACTGATGGTATTTCGGTCCTCTCTCCACAAGAGCCTCCGGCCAACGTTGATGCTGAAGAAAGAAGGGCAGATCCTCGAATTTGTATGGCTTATATAGTCTATATTTCTCGCCATTTTTGACTCCAACCGACGTGTAAAGGTAAAGTCTAACTCAGAAAGCCTCTGATTCGTCGAATTCGTTCCGCGAATCCACGTTCCTGATTGGCTCGCTTCATCAGAATCATATAACATAAAGCCCGCTTTACACGCCCGCGTGCAGAAATAATAACGCTCGCCCGCACCTACTTATCCGGCAGATAGATATTTTCGTATAATTTTTCAGCAATGTCTATTTGAAAAGGCCAATATCGTTACAAAACGTGCACCGGGGAAAGTTGCATCTCAGTCACGACGGAGGACCTCCACGAGAAGAGACATGACGTGGCTATTCTTTTTACTCCCTTTATATTAACGCGTGGCGTCTGCTTGCTTGCTTGCCGGCTTGCCGTCAAAAAAACTTTGGATCGATTTTTGACCCTTTTCCCGTGATCCAATCGAGCTGAAACTTGGCAAGTAGACTCGTGGCGACGATCAAGAAGATCTGTCAAATTTTCATTAAAAAAAAATAATAATTATAGTATAATTTAGGATTTTTAGAAATTTTATTGGTTTTTTCAAATTTGAATCATTAGAAAAGTTTGATTAGCAACGGCGGCCCGATAACGTCGCGGAATATTTTCTAAATTTTAATTACTCCGACGGTATACATAATAGGTACTTCACCACGAATGTCGAAAATCTAAAATGACTGACAAATGTTTTTAGAATTTAATCTTCAAAGCATGAAGTGTCTTATCAAAGCTCAAAACATCTGACATTTTAGAAATATATTAAATTAATGCAAGTTTAGTGTTATGTTATATGTTTTAATTCGTCTTTAATTGTTGTTATATTTTACAAAGAATGGGATTATAATGAAAACTTGGTTTTTATGGGTTACTTTTTTCAAAAATTTTCTAATGGAATAATAGCTTAATATATGTTTTTTGTTAAGAGATAACAAAAAAAATCGAAATAATCAATCATATTATTGTATTGAATCACTAAATTTCTACCTAAGTTCAGGCTCCCAGGGTGGTTTAACCCATTAACACATTGTTTTACCTCTGTGGTAGCACAATTTTTACTGAAAGACCTGTGCGTGTAAGCTTTTATTACATCGTGAACCACGCTCGCGTGCGCCGCTTCACGCTTTACGTGATACGAGACAATAGATTACCTCCCTCTTTAGTCATTACAGAGAATTGTGATCCAGGCTGTGGTCTGCTGATGTCCCTTACAATTTATCTCCACCTTTCTTTGCAGCCCGCAGCTCAGATAGCTGTCCCAGTAACCGGTAGCGTCATAGATCTGGTTCGTTGAACATCGGCTTCTTCCTTTCTGGCCTTCTAGCATATGGCCAGTTATATTTATAGGCAAAGACACGTTACGTAAAGATTGAATGTATGTTACTAGTTATATTCATAGGCCAAGACATGCTACGTATGTATTATAATGACTGTTGTTACTAATATTTATAGGGAAAGACATGCTATGTACATGCACATAGAAATGAAATGCCTTAATAGAAAAATTAAAATTATACATACACCATAAAAAAATATTAGACCGTGGAGAAGGAGAAGATGGTGGATAGTTACCGCTCATATTATATTATTTCGCTTTATTATTGAAGAAGGTGCGAGTGTATACTCTCGCTTTCCTCGCGAGACCAAGCGAGGCCCTTACAGTACGGCCACTCTATGATGGCACTTTTGACGTTTAGACTTACATGAAGTTTCGTAATTAATGACAGCTAAACATTGGAGGACAAATGATATACTTTATTGCGCGAACGCCAGAGTAGTGATGTCCATCAACATTAAATATGGAATGAACGAAATGATTCAAAATGTTATAGGATATTGATTGCCCGTATAATATGCGTAGAATATGCAGAATAAGTATCCAAAATAACACAACAAATCTGACAGATCGATTGTGCCCTCTAAATATGATCTTTTTCTATGGCTCTATTAGAGGGCAAAGAAAACGGCTACAAAACAATAAAAGACGGATCAGACCGGGTGATGTTTTTTTGTCTCTTTTTCTCTCATATGTCGCCACATTGTTTAAACTGAGTAAGCTCTATTTTACCACGCATAAAAGTTTTTAAAATGCTTTATTATCCCTCTATATATTGTAGATACTCTAAGGTTTTGACAGTTTTATTTTAACGTTGTTACGGAAAGAACGAATGAGTGCATGCTGTGATTGCGATATTGTTTTTTACCTATTTTGACCCCTGCTCGTTAATTTGGACTTTGTTTTTACCTTTTTTATGTACAAAGACTTTCTCAACTCACACCGTGCGACGGATTTTTTTTTTCGACTGAATTTTTTCGTTAATGATTTTAAGTGTTGTAACGATATTGGCCTATTCAAATAGACATTGCTGAAAAATTATACGAAAATATCTATCTGCTAAAGTTTATAATAAAGAGAAGCTTCACAACCCGTTAAATACTCTATAATTAAATATTTGCCGGATAAGTAGGTGCGGGCGAGCTTTATTATTTCTGCACGCGGGCGTGTAAAGCAGGCTTTATGTTATTTTATTCTGATGAAGCGAGCCAATCAAAAACGTTTGTCCGCGGAACGAATTCGGCCAATAAGAGGCATTCTGAGAGTTAGACTTTGACTTTTACACGCTGGTTGGAATCAAAGATGGCGCGAGATAGGGACTATTTTTAGGCGTTACAAATTAGAAAGCGGCACTTGAGTTTTCAGCTTGAAGGTCGGCGGAGGCTTTGTCGAGGAGAGTCCGAAGTAAGGAAGATAATTTGGCTGGACCGAGGAAAAGCCAGAGGTTGATAATAATTCAAAGAGAATTGGAACAGTGAACAGATAAGCATTTCCAATATTATTTATTCCTATTGCCTTTTATGTGTATTATATTTGGAACCTTATATTACTATGCGCTCATCAGATTTAATAATTCATAGTTTTGCGTGATAATCCAGCGGGCGTTCTTTCCTAATACTTGTGTAACTTTCAAATATGCGGAGGAATTTTGTGTTGTCTGTGCTGGCGATTGAATGCACGGATTTCTATATGATTTGTATTGTTTTGGAAATAATTGGGATCGGAGTATTTATGTGGTTTATTTGAACAAGATACATGTTGTGGATTGTTTTGTTACGTATTTTGGGCCTAGGGATAATTATTACTATACGCGCTTCAGATTTTAATATACAAGAAATCGTGATATTGCGACTGTGATAATTCCAGCGGGTGAATTATTGCATAACGCTTATGAAATATATAATTCTGTCGCTGTTCATATGAAAAATCATTTAAATTTGATATTCATATATTACCAAAGATATAAAGGCTTTAAAATGGAATATTTTACTGACGAAGGGTGTTTCGTGTTTGTTTGTGGGATTTAAAATTCAGAATAATTATGTATATTTAATGTCGCGAGGTTCGGAATGTACGAGACAGGGCGTTCCGCATGGACGAGCAACTATGAGAAGCAAATGAAGGGGATTGAAGAAAGAGATACACTCGCGATACAGATAGTTGTATGTAACTGGGATCAAATGACGGGGTGCGTGTTCTCGGTCCAGGGGATGAACGGGACTGCGGGGACACTCTGGGTGGGTCTAAGTAGAATTGCGCAAAGCCTCCACACAGTTAAAATGTGTTCAGTCAAGCAAAGGTGAAGCATTTCGAATCGGACCAGAGCGTCGTGCCTCAAACACAGCCGGAGGGAAGAAGCCCCTACGTTCTTTCACTCCCTTGGCCCGACGAGCTCGAATTCCGGATATGAATGTTCATGAATGTCAGCTAAAAGACTCAGGTAGCCGTACCTCAATCGAAACCTTCGTTCGGGACCTCATCAACGTACGAGACAGGGCGTTCCGCATGGACGAGCAACTATGAGAAGCAAATGAAGGGGATTGAAGAAAGAGATACACTCGCGATACAGATAGTTGTATGTAACTGGGATCAAATGACGGGGTGCGTGTTCTCGATCCAGGGGATGAACGGGACTGCGGGGACACTCTGGGTGGGTCTAAGTAGAATTGCGCAAAGCCTCCACACAGTTAAAATGTGTTCAGTCAAGCAAAGGTGAAGCATTTCGAATCGGACCAGAGCGTCGTGCCTCAAACACAGCCGGAGGGAAGAAGCCCCTACGTTCTTTCACTCCCCTTGGCCCGACGAGCTCGAATTCCGGATATGAATGTTCATGAATGTCAGCTATAAGACTCAGGTAGCCGTACCTCAATCAAAACCTTCGTTTGAGACCTCATCAACGTACGAGACAGGGCGTTCCGCATGGACGAGCGACTATGAGAAGCAGGAAGCAATTTAATAATCTATACACTGCGCGAGGACATTACTAACACCATCATACTCATCATTCACCACCTTTTCTAACTTGCTGTATACAGAGACCTTCGGGGTTCTCCTTTCCCGGCCAGCGAGAAACATATCAGGAATTACACAATCAACTGTAATAATCATGCTGTTTTACCATCATTTAATATCTCTAGTCAATAAGACTACACCGTGGGATCAATCACATCAACTATAATTGGCGATGCTAACATGGCTCTGACTGACGCGCTCAAGGACGAGTCTTTTCCAGTCACCCAGTTAGTTCATTCAGCCCTTTAATCAGCAGTAAACATCATAATAATCCGGCTCATGTAGCCGCAACGTGGGATCCTCATCATTATACACCAGTCAATTTGACTGCCCCGCGGGACAATATACAAACCTTAATATCAGACGCGGGATTTCTTCCTGATATGTTTGTCGCCGGGAAGCGAGGACTTCGGGGGATTCCAGCAGGAGCAATAGAGTCTCGGCTTGATCTTGGTCTGCAGCTTAGTGTGGGAGGTTATGTCTAAACAGGAGTTAACCACCGGATGCGGCGATGCTCTGGGGCCGCATCCCCCTCCCCCCTACAGGGGGGGGGGGCATCTAGAATCCACGTTTGAACAGAAGTGGTTAGACACTTCTTAAATTTCACTTACAAAATTGTATCTTCCATTCCCTTAGAATCTCGGGCTCCGATAATGTCAGACAAAGCTTGCCCTGAGCCTCTGTTGCGCCTAGTTGTGAATATAAATATGTTAGTCTTCCCCAACTATGTACTATGAACAGATTGAGCAGATCGGACAACGTGGGACGCACTATCGGTAGGTTTCTTACTTGTGTTTTGAATATAACGTATGCTATTATATCTTGTAAATCTGTCGTAAATGGGTACCGCGTGTGGTTGCGCTAACACTGTTCTAAGCTGCTATTATGAGGTATTGATAATCAAGGCGGGCGGAATCTTTAGCGTATGCCGTTAACTTGGCAACGATTGTATTGTTTTATATTTCAGTATTTTAAACACGGTGGTATTATAGTTATGACTGTACTATGTAAGGAAGTTTTGCTACTAGCGTTTATTCCTCAGCTACGCCGCATATAGTTGGCTTTTAGGCCGACTCAGGACGTGGACGATATCGGCTGTCTCTCGTATAGGCGAAACTGTAGAATTCTGTAACGGTTTCTAGAAGGGCCAAAGTAATTTCGGAAATATGTTTTATGTCTCTGGCATTTCGTCTATAAGTGTTCGAAGATTGTACGTGAATTTCGAGTCGATAACGGTTAGGCGATCTATCATCTTTAGTAAATAAATCCGTTATGTTATTTACGAGTACGGATTAGTTACGTGCGTTTGTTATTTCCATAGTTAGGTAAGAATTCGTTCTATATTAGTCTAGTCGCGTTAATAAGAATACGAATTTCACCACGTATCAAAAGAATTTTGGATAGCTACGGACACAACGGAGGGGGAATTTTCCTAACCACTAGATAGATCACGACTGGCCAATTTTGAAAATATAAATTCTTAACAAAAAAAAAAATAATATTAGCTTTCATGTAAATATACTTCCGAAGTTCTAAGTTCGACTTAAGTTTTTATCTAGTAGCTTAAAGCATAAAGTGTGTGCTTAAAAGTCACAAAAGTTGTAATAAAGCTCGATGCGGTAGCTTAAAGTCTCAAGCTTTGGGCTTTTCGTAAAACTTATATTATTAAACTTTATAGATAGGTATTTAGCTTAGGTGTGCAGGTATGGTACGTTACAGTGTGTCACAACACTATTACGATCTGTCAAAAATGCCATCTTACGATGGCTCGAGTATAGACCAGTATTGCTTTGACTCGGGCGTAAAATACCGACAGGCAACCGAGAGGTGGCGAGGCGAGGCGAGAGCGAGTGAGACGCGACGAGATGAGACGAGAGACATGTAAACGCTCGTTCTCGGCATATCTCTGGGTGCTTTGGCGAGGGTGTACAGGTGGCATCGTACGATCTACATATTTTTAAATTAATCTTAAAAAATTAAACGTACATATGTATATTTTTTTTATATCCGTCGTCAGTTATTGTCGCATAGCCAACGTATCTAGTCTAGATATATTAAACACATATTGATATATATCCATGTGTAATCCTATTATCAAGGTTAATAAATCGTATAAATGTGACATTTTAGCGCAAAAAAGCAATTTTTCATTTATCTTTTAGCTGTTTTTAATAACATTCATTTTTAGTTGTTATTTGACGTGTAACATAATAAATTTATATAAATTACTAGAATTTACTGTGTTTATACCACTTATTTGTTGTAAATACTAACATGTTTCGGGACCAATGGTCTTTTCATCAGGATCCAACGTATACCTACTTAAAAATTAAAATCGAAGTATCTACATTCACAAAGTAAAAAATAAATATATATGGGAGATGAATAAATAATTAAGTACTAACTAATATGAAAACATATAATTATTTGTTAAAACGTCTTTGTTATTTACAATATTTAATTGACTGTTGGCACTTTTTCTTATTTCCAAAATTTATAACTTATCCAACTGTAATCATTATTTTATTATGAAGGGTTTACAAGTTTTATATACAAATAATACAAGATTATTATGGAGGGACCATTGGCTCCAAAACATGTTGGTATATTCAAAAAATTAGTGAGGTTAATTAGTAATGTCAATAATTAATTAAAGTGTAATATATTCTTGTTAATTATATTAATAAATTCACCATAAAATCAATTGATTAATCCATTTATTGAAGAAGTAATAAAAAAATTGTTAAAAAAGTCTATTAAATAATTAAATACCTATGACCTTATCCATTATTTCTACTTTAATTTTTTTTGTTAAAATAACCACATGATAAACTTAGTAAAATATTTTTTATCAAATATTAAAATTAAAATATGCCACAAGGTAAATTTGGGAGATGAGTGCCCAGTGAAATTAAATTTTAAAAATATTCAATCTATTCTTACCGCAATAAATTATTCACAATAGGTATTTCAATATTATTCAGTATCATGACTTTTGTGCTATAAACAAGGTTTTTTAACGCTTTAATACATTTACGTATTCATTTGTAGGAATCTCTACATATCTTAATTTTGTGTTTTTGTCTTGTAAAAGTTCCTATTTTTTTCTTAGTTCGTCAATAATGGGTGATAATAAATAAACTATACATATTTCCTGGAACAGAAAGTTTCTCTTATTTTCCTAAAACTTTTCACTCTATTTGTGATCTTCTGAAGATAAGTAGGTTTCGTCACTTTTTTTGACAAAAGAGTTTTCAAACTAAAAGTTCCATCGTTTGGATACAAAGATCTAATGCAGATCTTTTATCCTTTTCGTTGGGGTACTCTATCTTCCGTAGAATACGAAATTCATGATTATTTTTCTTATTATATTCCTTAAAAATAATAAAAAACTAAACTTCCTTTCTTTTCTTTTCTTTTTTAAAGAAATAGAAATGTGAGCACGGAATACGTGTCATGTCAATATTCTTACTATTTTCTAAATTTTTCTATTAACTAAGCTAAACGCTTGTGCTATGAAAATAGGACTAACTTGCTGGTTTGGAGTGAGGTTCGAACCCGCGACTTTTGGATCACGAGGCGATAGTTCTAACTACAAGACCAACAAGACAACATCCATATTAACAGCGTACAAATCTTACGCTGTTAACATGGGAATCATTTTAATATATTTTATAAAATGACGTTGTTTTTAAGAACGCACTGTATAGAAATATATTTATATTTAAGATTGTTAACCTTTGACTTACCAGGTGGTTATTTTTTTCGTAACTACACAGGTGTATGGTGTATAAAAAGTATTACACAAACATAAAAATAAGATAAGTTTTGTTTCGAAAGGATGGATGCATGCATATGAAAGCAAATGACTAAAAATATGCCGTTCAATACAAGCCAAATAGTATTTTTTTACTTCTTAACACAAACAGTATTTTTAATGATAAATTCACACACTTAGGAAAAAATATTTTGTAAATAAAAATATTATGTGAACATTTTAAATATTTTAAACATAACAAATAAACAACCTATCGTAAAGCAAAAACAAAAACACAATAAGTTTTTTAGCAAAAAAAACTGCAATAGGTGAATCTGTCTTTACTAAAATTTTCCAATTCAGTTATTACATACTTTCTTTGAACATGTCAGGCAGATAGCTCGCTTACAGCACTAGCAATAATAAACCGTTTTTAATAATACTAATACGTAATAAACTTAGTAATAAACTTACAGCACTAACAATAAATAAACCGTTTTTGTTTATTTTTTTGCAGACAGGTATGCACGTTTTTCTTTCATTACGTGCCAATTTTTCAAGAAAATCAGTCGTATTTTTTAAAAGATTGATACTAGTTATTCTAGATATTGCTAAACGAATTTCTCTTGGTATTCTTG
>JADDOH010017689.1:0-17851 GCA_016648135.1 Agrypnia vestita
TCTCTTGGGGGTCTCCATGAGCCCCTGAGGCCCCCGGTTGCTCCTCTTATATGCCTTGCATGTCTCACAACCGTCCACGAATCCCTTTACGGAGGCATACATTCCCTTCCAGTAAAATGTGCGGGAGAGGTATTCGTAAGTCTTTAACACTCCCGGGTGACAATTATGGTAGTGACACTCACGTATCAGTTCTGTATTTTTGTCTGAAGGTACGACTAGCTTCCACGGGGACCTACCGGGCCCGTTTCTCCCGTCGGTCGGCGCCTTACTATATCGATAAAGATGGTGTTCGCCCAGCATGAAGTTTGGGACGGAATCGGGCCGTTCGTCGCATTGTCGGCGCAGCCGTAGGTAGGCTGCGTCAGCAGTATCATCGTAGGAGTAGGCTAGCTCCAGGCTGCCTATCTCGATACGGCTGAGTCCGTCAGCTGGGTGGTTTTCGCACCCCTTTTTGTATTTAAAGGTGAAGTCATATTGGCTTAGCCGACAGGCCCAGCGGCTCAGGCGTCCGCCTGGAGACGATAATGTTGATAGGTATTTGAGACATCCGTGATCGCTAATCAGTGTGAAGTGTGTCCCCTCCACATAACGGCGGAAGTGATGGACCGAGTCCACGAGTGCCAACAGCTCTCTTTCGGTGACGCTGTACGATCTTTCAGGCTGGGTGAGCTTTCGAGAATAGTATGCTATAATATGTTCCGATTTGTCAGGCATTTTTTGTGAGAGGAAGCTCCCTATGCTTATTGCACTAGCATCGCATGTTAGGACATACTCGTGATCATGGGACGGAGGCTTCAATATGGGCGCCATCACCATAGCTCTTTTAAGGGCGACGAATGCCTCCTCGGCCTCTTCGCTCCGAAACCTCTTTCCGAGAAACTTGGAGCTGGTCAGCCGACATAAAGGGGCTGGCAATTTTTGAGAAGTTCTGTATGAATCTTCGGTAATATGACAATGTGGCGATGAAGGCCCTAGTTTGATTTACCGTCGTCGGCCTCGGATAGTTGACCATCGCCGAGATTTTGTCAGGATCGGTACGTATTCCCTCTCTGTCTATAACATGTCCCAGATACTTAAGAGAGTCCTTGCAGAAGTTGCATTTGCTCAGTTTTATAGTTAGCCCAGCCTCTTTCAGTCGAGAAGCTACTTTTCGTAGTAAGGAGACGTGCGAATCAAAATCCTCGCTACACACCAGTATGTCGTCCATATATGTGGATACATTTGGGCCCAAGTCGGAGAAACAAGAATCCATCAGTCTCTGTAGCTCGGCTGGTATGTTTTTCAATCCAAACGGGCATACCTTGAACTGGAATTGACCGCGACCCTCTACAAAGAAGGCGGTCTTTTCGCGACTTCCGGCGGCTAGAGGGATTTGCCAGAATCCGGAGCTTAGATCTAGGGTGGTGAGATACTTGGTGTTTCTTAAGTTTTCAAGAGTTCGATTGATATTGGGCAGCCGGTATGAGTCTGACTTGGTGACGTCGTTCAATTTTCTTGGGTCTAAGACAAAGCGTGCTGACCCGTCCTTTTTTGGTACGATAAATACGTTGTTGAGCCACCCGCTCCGGGCTGGTTCTATTACGTCTAGGGCCATCATAGTATCCAATTCCTGGATCAACTGTTGACGCCTGACGTGTGATACGGGATAGGTTCTTTGTTTAACCGGAGGGTGGTCTCCTGTGTCGATCACATGTGAGACCAAACGGGTTCTCCCGAGGCCTACTTTTTCAAAGGAGATATCTGTGAAGTCGCTCTTGACTGAATCTAGCCGAATTCTTTGCTCAGAGGTGAGTTCGTCGATAGATATCAGGCAGGCGGGAGGTGTGGTGCGGTCGCTAACGGCGGTAGGTTCCGTAGCCGCTAGGGCGATACGGGCCTTTCCGTTGGGAAATAGGCTGGGGGCTAGGCCGGAGATTCGCAAGAACGGGGCTCCCAGAATGATGCAGTCGGAGAGTGACGGTACCACGACGAAGTTAACCTGAACGAGCCGTTGGTCAAAACGCACGGGCCGGGTGATAGTGCCGCTGGAAAATAGCGGAGAGTCGTCTAGCGTTCGCACCGAAATGCCAGTGGGTCGGATCCTATAGCCGAGGTCGACGAATGATTCATATAACGTACCACCCAGGATATTCGCGCCGGCACCAGAGTCGAGTAGGGCTCTGAACGAGATTTGATGTATTTTAAAAGAAAGAAACGGCCTGTTGTCCAGTTCGTTGGACATCGGGGCTGTATTTAAATGGTAGGTGGTCTTGAACAGTCTGATTGAGGCCAGCCAATCAATCCATTCCTTCGAGCGGTATGGAGATTGGCTGGACATTAGTTTTTTGAGTTGTATGGAAAGTTAGGTGGTGGTCTCGATACATCGGGGAAGGGAACCACCGAATTCGGGCGTTTACTGGGCTGTATGCCTTCACTTTTTATTTGTAAGCGCGGCGACCGTCTTGGCGGCGGTGCCTGACCGGCTGCCCTTCGTCGCCGGGGACACTCTCTAGAAAAATGGTTTCGCTCGTTGCAATTAAAGCAGCGCGGAGATCTCGATTTAGTAGGGGCCGACGCAATTGCTCTTGGGTTAGGGGCCTTGCGCGGAGGCTGTCCGAGAGGGCCTTTTAACGAAGGAGAGTCTAGTCGTTCGAACGCGGAACATAGTGACTCTAGGGCGGCCACCGACGTGGGTCGCGAACTGACTAGGACTGCTGCGAACCTCGGGAGCAGTCCACGGCCGAAGACCTGAAGGAGTTCTTCCTCTGACAGAGGAGTGTCAACGATGTGGTTTAGTGTTAAGATTCTAGTCACATAATCCGCGGCTGTTTCGGAATCGGATTGTTTCGATGTCCATATTTCGAGTTTCTTGTCGACCGAATAATCCGGCCGCTCGAATCTATGGAGGAGAGATGATTTGAACTGGTTCCAAGATAGGTCTGCTCGAATAGTAGCCCTATAGAAAATTAACGCCCTATCCTTTAAAAATTCTGGAAGGACATGAGTCAGCTGTTGGACGGGATAGCAGCGCGCGCGCGCTATTTCCTCTAGGTGAATTAAAAATTCGCGCGCGTCGCCGGTGCCAGAATAAGGAGTGACTGGCCAGGAGCCAAAGTTGACATTTGGAATTCTTAATCGCGCTTCTGGTTGTAATAATGAGGGTGCCTGGGTAGCGGTTGTAGTAGATTCGGTTACTGTCAAAGGTGTATCCGTTGTTAGTTCAGGCGCCATAGACAGGTCCTCGTACGCATGGGCATGGGCGATTGGAGCCACATGTGGTTGCGTGCAGGATTCGTTGTGTAGTCTGGCTTGCTCGCGCAATGCGGCCAAGCCAGATAATGGGGTTATTCCTTGCTCGCGAAGAGCCTTTCTTAACGTGTGTAAACGAGCAGTTTGGTAATTAGGAATGCTAGAAAGGGTTTCCATGGTAAGGTTAGTGGTGAACTTGAGTAATATTTGTAATTGCAAGCAGCCGAGTTATTGATTTAGAAAATTGAAATTTGAATTACGATGATAGCTAGGCGTTTCAAAACTTTTGAGCCCGAGTGTACTCGATGTGGTCCAAAACTTATGAGTCGTACAGTGGGCGTTTTTTGTAAACGGGGAATGGCGCGAATTATTTTGGTAATTAATGGCGATTATTTTTACGCGGTACGACAGTCTTAGGTTGTGGGAGGAAAGTGGAACAGTTTTTACAACAAATGCTAGAGTTCTACAAGATTACATAAAAGAGTGTGTACTGATTGACATTATATTTTACTTTATCCATACAATGTGTAACCATTTTTTGACCAATCTGAAATCTGTAAGGGATGGCTCATGAGTTGGGCGCCATGTGAAATGTCGAATTTACCAATAAACCCCTGAACGCGGTTGCCGAGAACGTACTTGTTCTCTCATATGCAGAATTGCTTCTACACGATCTAACTGACCAACCAACGCTCAGGGTTATCTTACCAGGATTCTAAGCCTCAGTGGTTGTGGTCCATTCCCTTTACTTTCTTTCAGATTGGTTGGGGAATAGTATGGAGAAAGTAAAATAAAAAAACAGTGCCTGTATGGTTTACATGAGGTTTATTACAATGAGATGGTATCCAGTCAATTCAGTACACAGAGAATAGTTCATAAGGCACAAATTCTACAGTATGTTATACAATTTATAAACGTGGTTTCATACGGGACAATGAAATACAATAGTAAAAGGTTTAAGAAAACACAGCGCCGAATTTTCCAATATAACCCTGGTGGCTACTAAAGTCAAAATTGATGCTCCTTTATAATTTTATATATAAATAAAAAATATTTGTTTATTACCAAATGGAGGTTGAGTGGGAGCTCTCATAAGGAGATTAAGTATAAATACCAACAAACTCTTGAACCTCTTCTAAGTTTTTTGTTCTTTAAGGTGTTTTTAACCTGATCACTATAACGAAATTTAATCTCAGTCGGGTCCACTACAGAATATTAATTTACATATAGTTAAGCTTCCAGAGGTCGGCCCAGTAGAGGCTCATGGGATGTATGGGTAAATATGAACAGGGATTGGAACAGACTTTATGTTTCCTATTTTAAAAGTTACATCACTTGAGTTCGATTAATGTCACTTGGTTATCCTTTTGATAACTTTTTGTAAATAATTTGCGAATGTTAGAGATTAGCCATAATTGGCTCCTGTAAATTATGTATAGATATAAACAAACACTCGAAACCTGTAATTTTTCTTCGGAGTATGGAGTGGATCGACCACCTTTAGTAAGGGTGGCAGCCCTGACCAGCTGTAGGAGGCGGCGGACGGTTGTCTTCCGTCAGCTGATCGGTCGGAATGCCCGAGCGGAGGTGCCGAAGTTGATGACGATTTTTAATGAAGAAGACGCCAATGACGGCTGATCTTATGAAGTCCAAGAGCACGGTATTTTTATTAAAAGTTAAAAGAACAGGCGTTGTTTAATAGGGCACGAAAACGATTATTTTTATTATACCCCTTTTTGGCGGGGAATGTTCATGACGCCAATAGTAATGTATTATATTTTTAGAAAAAGGCGCTCGATGAACTTTTTTAACTTTTTGTCTACTTCACCCTTAGTCGTTTATAAAACATAGAGAACGATTATTATTATGTATTTATTGCGAGACCGACATTGCCTCACACGACGAACTCGTTACTATATGCGTTTAAATTAGTTGAACACACTGTTTAACTTTACAACACGGCGGGAAGTATATTATTTGCGTTTAAATCATTTGAACCCACGGTTTAGCTTCGTAACACGGCGAGAGGTATGTTATTGGCTCACATTTGAAAAATAACCACAAACAATTCCGACACCGTAACTTTTATGCAAATGGCGGCTGTAATTTGCTTAGGGCGGGCGGCGTAGCTGACGCACCTCAGAGCTCGGTTCCCGGATGATGACTGGTGAAGACTAGGCGCGGCGGGTGCGCAGCTATCCTATATTAGGACCGAAGGCTAGCGGAAGAGGGTGCGGGGGGGGTCACGCGCCGGTACAGTCGCTCCAAGAGTATGGCAGCGCGGCCCGTCGCGGCACGCCTTCCGTCTCCTGCTCGGAGGCCCCGCGAGGGCGGTTGACAGGGATACTATCATAGTGTGTGTGACTCGTAAGCCTGTGTGTATAACCTTCGCGCCCTGGCTCCGGCCGCCTCGCTCGGCGTGTGCGATTTCGTGTATTATTATGGTTACGACGGAATATGTAATATTTACTTATTTATATTTATTTTGTTACGACAGAATAGTAATACTTCCTTTCTGTCTAAAAGGAAGCATTACAATCCATGATATCCACAAAACATTTTTTTAAATATAACAAATAAAATAATAAAAGTAAAATGTTTAATATCGTATTTTATCAGATGAAACCCTTTTGTTAATTTGTATAGTTCACAAAGCATCTAAAACAATATCAATTTCATGAAAGATTTAACGGTTAAATAGTCTACGTATTCATTGCAGGACGATTAGTGCTCAGTAGGAGAAATCAAAAATTATGATAAATGACTCTAAAATGATTTTTTGAATTCCTTTCCAAATATTTCCAAGAAGACTTAGCGTTTTTATATTAAATTGTTGATTAATTTATTTTATTCAAGAAATCTATATTAATATTTGATTTCAACTGACGTAATTATATAATAAATCAATATTTTTAAAAACTTGCTGCCTCCAAACAAGAGATTAAATTTGTAGTTTTAAATATACATTTTCAAATTTTAAGTAATTCCTAAAAAAATAGAAATTTATATATTAGGTCCTTACATATGAAATTGACGTTTAGTATGGGAGGAACATAAAGCCGATTTTTTTTTATTATAATATATTTATTTAATCAAAGTATGTACCATTGCTATCTATGCACTTTTGCCATCTCATAGGTATTTCATCGATCCCATTACTAAAAAAACCATTCGGACGGGAATCAATAAAATCTTTGAAGGCGGTTTGGACTGCCCCATCGGAGTTGAATTTTTTCCTTTGCAAGAAGTTATCCAAATTTCGAAAAAAATGGTAATCTGTTGGGGCAAGGTCCGGAGAGTACGTGGATGTCTTAGACATTCCAATTGAAGCTCCTCTAATTTGGTAGCCGTCTGTTGTGCAGTGTGTGGTCTAGCGTTATCATGAAGCAGCAGTGGCCTAGAGCGATTAACCAGCCTCGGTTGTTTAGCAGCTAGCTTTTCCATCATGGTTTGCAGTTGCTGACAATAGACATCTGCCGTAATCGTCTGGCCAGATTTAAGAAAGCTGTAGTGAACGACACCAGCACTAGTCCACCAAACGCTCACAAGTAACTTTTTTGGAGTCAATTTTCGCTTGGGGCATGGTTTGGCTGGTTCGGCAGGGTTCAGCCATTGCGATGAGCGCTTCCGATTATCGTACAGGATCCACTTTTCATCACAGGTAATGATTCGATTTAAAATCCCTTCATTATTGTGCCGGTTGAGTAATGCAACGCAGCAGTCAACGCGCGTTTGTTGATTTGCTTCACTCAATTCGTGAGGTACCCACCTTTCAAGCTTTTTCACCTTACCAATTTGCTTCAAGTGGATTAAAACAGTTTTATCACTAACACCGCAGCCTGCAGCTAACTCGGATGTGGTTTGCGATGGATCCGCTTCCACATGCCTTACATTCATTCTTCATACAACTTTGGTCTCCTCAGTCCACGGGGCTTGTTCTGCAGGTCGAAATTTCCAGAACGAAAACGTTGGAACCAAAAACGCACTGTGTTTTCTTTTGCGGCACCGTCGCCATACACATCATTAATCCTTCGAGCCGTTTCTGCAGCACTGGTGCCACGGTGGAACTCGTACTCGTAAATAACGCGATATTTCAAGTTTTTCATTTTGTAAACTGAGTGACGCAAAGAAAAAAACAATTGAGGAAAAAACAAATGAATTATAATTTTCAAAACACAAATACATGAGTAAATAGCTGTATAAATTTGGATTTGGAATTCCTAGCCAAAGAGAAGATATTTGAGATCAAATTTGCCAGTACGGCAAAACCTCAATTTCATATGTAAGGACCTAATATTAAGTGAATATTTGTTTGAAATATTATAAATTTAAATGTTATTTTTTAACTACGATTGAAATTATTTTATGAGATCAGAAAGTTTTTGTTTGACTTAATTATTATCTGTGGTCCAATTATTCTTCTTAGTTTTCTCTCACAGGGTTTTGCTCTTATATTCAATTGATTGCAATGATAATTTTTCCGTCTATAGTTTTCTAAAGGCTGTAATTTATAGATATAAATGAAATCATTATATCTTTATCAAAAATTATGAATCCCGCCATAAAACATTCAATATGCATAACTTATCATAATAATAATCTGCACATGTGCGGCAGTGGCCAGTTAAGATGTACAAATTCAAAAATTTTCCGCCACTGATGAGAAAATATTTAAGCATGCAATACTAAAATAATTGTAACTATCTACCTATTTGAAAACAAAATCAGCTAAAAATTAAGTACCTACAGATTTTGGTATTGATAGGGACACGATATCGAATATAAAGTATCGATACTGTACTCATGAGTAGTATCGGAAAAAAAGTATCGTACTTGTAAAAGTATCGAAACAAAAGTATCGATACTCAAAAGTATCGAGTACATCGGGAAAATATCATAATATCATAGGAAAATATATCGATGACCAAAAAAAAGAAGGTCGCCAAGAAAAAAATGAAAAAGGTAACCAAAAAACGGTCCTCAAAAATAAAATAGAAAAAAGATGAAAAAGATACCCAAAAAATGGTCGCCAGAAAAAAATGAAAAAAGTAACCAAAAAAAAGTCGCCAAAAAAGTGACTAAAAAGGTATCGATACTTGCCAAAAAGTACTCATTGAGTAAAAGTATCGAATAGAAAGTATCGAGTACAAAAGTATCGGTATCGAAAGAAAAGTAGTCGATACCACAAAGTATCGATACTTTTTTCTTGTCCGCTTCGCGGCCATAGATTGTCCGCTTGACAATCTATGGCCGCTCCAGTTAGAAAAAGGCGGCTTTTGAAGAACTTTGAAATTAAGTAAATTTAAATTAACTTTAAATTAAAAGAAATTAAATAATCCTTATCTTAAGAAAAAGTTGATTTAAAATTTTGGCCGTAATTCGTCCCACGGCTAGAAGTTTTATTTTTGACTGTAACTAACTTCACGTCAATTCTCATTTATCTCACAAACAAATTTGTTCCATATATCTAGTCAAAAAGTCGTCCTGAACCGCGTATTTTTACTATCCTCTACGTCTGTGAGTTTTGTAATGTACAAGTAAATTTTTCGTATTATAGCGTGTTTCTTCGAAAGGTCCAATATGACATGAAAGTGTAAGAGTGTGTTTGTTCTTGTCAATATTTATTTTAATTTGAGTTATTGAGTTCATTGATTACAATTAATCGTATAAATTCAATCCGTTTCTGTTTACATGAGTTAAGATTACGGTAATTTACAAAGAAAATTCGTTAAATGTAAGTTTTTGAACATTTTATATCTGAGGCAATAATGGATACATTTATTCACGACAATAGACAATATTGTCATCGAAGATATTATCAAATTTTTGATTCATAAACCTTTTTCTAGTTTGTCGCATAGTGAAAAGAAACGTATTATTGAAATTGGTCGAGCAATTCCCCGATTTAATTATAAATAAACCGTCTGCGAAGTATGTTAGACATTTTTGCCGTAATATATATAAGACTTCATGGGTTTGGGGAACTCTTTCATTAAATAAAATTATTTGTTGGCCGTGATTATATATATATTATATATTATATATCCCTACTATATATAATTATAATTTTTTTTTTTTTTTAAAATTTTTTTTAAATATATTATAAAGTTGGTCATAGCATAACCTATGTTTATACCCACTGCACGCCACTGCTAAATCAATAGGTATGTCTCGAAAAAAGTATTCTCTTCTTCAGGATGAGTTGTATACTAAAATTGAAAAATATATTAATATTGGGAGAGAGTTAAGGAAATTAGTAGACGGGGGGGAGGGGGCGGGTTGAAAGAGTTAACTAAGGAAGTAAATTTTCATTATAAGGGAACAATGATAAAGTGGGAAAATATTAAATCGAGGATCGTTTAAACTCTTTTATGATATTTTATGATGTGTGGGCGATCTTGGATCTTGAATCGGTAAAAGTTACATTGTATAACGTGACTACTTAGCCAGCCTTAAAGACAAGTCGTCAGCTCTGTAACACCCAGTCCTTACTTAATTTCCCATAGAAATAGCTTCGTATCTATGAGACATTTATATTTTATTTTAATTAGTGATGATCCATCTGGGTCCGAAATCCAGTACTTGTGTTCCTAAAAATTTGAACATACTAAAAAAAAACTATTGCTCAAGTTATCTTGAAGAATGGGACATTGTTTTCGAAATACCAACACAGATTCAGTATCTAATAAAGTTTTGTAAACAAACTTATTTAAGTTTTAATAAAAAAAAAATGTAATTTATGCTGAAATTCTATATACGCATAGCTTTATAGCAGTAAATCATAAATGGATTTGCCACGTAACCTACATACTACCTACACCTTAAAGTGATCACCTTTCCATTGTATTAAGCGTGATTTCACTATTATTGGTATGTAACATCTTTACGTTCGGTTTATGGGAATAATTTCGTTAATGCGACGGAAACGTGTAACAGGAAGTAGTTTTGAAAAAAATTTGAGATTTCGAATTTATTAATTTTATTCGTCATATTCAATTTTCACATTAGGTGCCGGAAGAAAATGTCAAATTCGATATATTAGGGTTATGTTGAAATTAAATTTATAATATCTCAGGATAACTCTGGTTTAAAAGAAAATTGTTCGACAAAAATAATTTACAACATACCTATATGTATTTTATTAATTCTGACAAAATTGGTTGTACAATAATTTTATCCTAAATGAAGCGATTTAATAATTATGCTGTATTATGCCTGCTCTCCCTGTTATTTTGCTATTTGTAGCTAATTTTCCAATTAAACTAGAAATATAAGTGTAACCTGTAGCCAATCGCATAAAATATTGCATCACTATTATAGCTCACGTCTTGCGAACTAAATCTTGTATTTGTGTCGTTGCGGACGTTTTACGCAGCAATTATTTGTATTACAAATCCCGCTTCTGTATGTGATGAATCACCCGTTTCTATAGATTTTTTTTTTTTTATTATTTTTATTTTGAACTCTAAGATGATTAAAATGCTACGCGGGAAAAATTGAGCTAAATCCACCTGGCGGAGTATTGGAGCTACAAAAATTTGGGAATGATGAAACGCTAGTATTGGGAGGGAGTTAGTAGCGATTGATCGGATATAGGTTACGGGCAGTTACTATTCAATTCTTATAAATCATATTAATCTTGTGGTGGAGGCTAGAAATTATAGGTAAAGCCGTGTTTGGTACAAATGGTTGACGATCGATGCGGTCCGAGCGGTCCATATGTGCTCCCCATAAAATATACTGAACACGGTTTTCAGAGATTTGGGTCGCGGTTATTGCGTTTTGAGCCATTAAAAAACCGATTAACGTCTACTCTAGGGTGACGATGATATTAACAGTTCCACGAGGTTTTTGAATTATGGGCTTTTTTGCTGGGTTTTTGAAACCGTTTAAATGTCATTAATCGTCTTCTTAAGTGGATTGCCGCGCAAGAGAGATGGGAGATATAAGCAAAAGTAAGGAAGGCGGGTCCTAATTAGGGAATCGCGAGAGGAAAGCGCCCCATAAATAATTGGCCGCGAAGCTCAGATTAAACGTATACGATGTACCAGAGGGGTGACCTTAACTGAGCGGATAATGATTTATTTTCGTTTCGCGGGAGTCGGATAACGTAGGCAGATAGGAAAGTTAACTATAATTCCATTATATTTATCTGTAGACTAACGCTCTGTCGAGAAGCGAATAATGATTCATTTTCGTTTCGCGGGAGTCGGATAACGTGGGCGGATAGGAAAGTTAACTATAATTCCATTATATTTATCTGTAGACTAACGCTCTGTCGAGAAGCGAATAATGATTCATTTTCGTTTCGCGGGAGTCGGATAACGTGGGCGGATAGGAAAGTTAACTATAATTCTATTATATTTATCTGTAGACTAACGCTCTTCAGGCTTTTACAACAGATAGGTAATTGCGCAATGACGGTATATATATAGTTAGGAAAGAGATAACGATAACGTGTAAGCATATTAATGGCACGACAAGAAAAGAATATACTCAAATATAGATACAATATATTAACTATGTAATCACTACAAACCTGTCCGACATTAGCGTAGTCTCATCAGAACGGATAACGAGTATACGATTGGCTATTCTAGCTCAGACTTCACCGGGTTTGGTAGTAATAACCCACAAAACATAATTGGAACAAGTGTATCCAGATAAGAATATTGTAAATAAAATAATATGAATTTGCGGCCCATATACACATGTAATAAAAGGATAAAGCGTATGGGGATCTTATAGATGGATGGATAAATGAAACAAATATAATTGGGAGTAAATGTAATATAACGCGAAGAAGCAAGTATATAAATACCAAAAACATAGGAGAACATAGTGTGATAGAAATTCAAAGACGGGAGGAACAATAATATGAAGTGGAACGGATATAGCAAGAGCATGTAATAATGATATACGTACAAATACAGACAACTACTTGAGACCGATTCGACAGATACTAGCAATCTTTCAACACACCTCTAAGAACATGGTGAGTAGTATATAGTTATCAGCGGGGGCGTCCAGTACCTTGGCAATAAATAAGCACTGAATTAATCCGACGCCTTGCCTGCGGCACTGGAGGTTTATTTACTTATTTATTTTATTTATTTTCATTTATTGGGTTTCTTACAGCCATATAATTAATCAATCTTTGAAGAAAAACAATAATTGATGTACAGAGTTTTGGGCCAATTACGCGAAAACACATACATACAATCGATAAAAGAATAAGAAAAACATGTCCAATAGTGGGTTTGTGTGAGTGTGTATTTGTGTGTTTATTTATTTATTTTGTTTTGGGAAAAATTAAAAGCAAAACGATCTTAAAATTTTCCACTGAATTTAAAAATTTACTTTAACTTACATTAATAGTTTATTGTATTATAGCGAATAGTACTCTTCCAGTATTATATTGTTCGAGAATATTCACTGTCTATGTAACATAGTTATTTTGTGGATCAATCTTACTGCCAATAAAAATAATAATAAATAGTTACAAATTATGTTTAAATTCCGCAACGGAGGGACCTAATACGTCCCTGTGCGCGGGGAATCGCGGGCATAAGACAGGATTCATTGGGTGATCCACGAGAAAAGATCGCCCAAAATTAATTTAAAATTAGGTATAGTACCTTTGAACGATTGTTATATCTAGGTATGCAGTGTGTACATGGTGAGTGTAGGGAAATTGATACAATGATATAGCGGCCAAGAATCGTTAAATTTCCGATAAAGACGAGTGAAAATACGAGGGAACGGGACATGATAATGGTAGATAATGAAGAAACATCAACTATGATTAGGGGAGTACCCGATAGATTGTGGTTACGGTTGATCAAACGACAATATGGACTGAACTTAGAAATTAAATATTAAAAATTAATTATCGCGCTTGCGAAGCGAATTTAAATCGTCCGAAGCCACCGAGTCCGCCCCAAAACAGGCACAGGGGCAGAGACAGGGACCGCAACAGAAGGTGGAGTCAACTGACAGGTCCAAGAGGGGATGTGGTTTTTTTTTGCCAAACTGAATCTAAGGAACAAAGATTTTGGTATCAAGGAAAGTAGGATATTGAAAATCCTGGAAACACACGACTTAGGACCTTTAGATGCTGGGAGGGGTATTAGAGGTAACGCGGAGAGAGAATTGGGACAGTCGGTGTGGACGTCTACGGGGGTGCGAAATCCGCGTCGGTTGTTTTTTTGAGTGATAGTTACCGTCGACTTGTGATAGTGATAGTGTCACAGTGTTTGAAAATTATAGTTTAGCTTCAAGTGAAAGTGGTGCACGGGTAATTATTCTCTTCGACATTGTTGATTGCTCGCGATAAAAGAAAAGGGGGGTACGGGTTTGATTTTATTTTATAAAGGGTAATTAATTTGGCATATTAGAACTTCGGAAATTACTGCGCTTTATTAAGTTGATTAGTCCGGCATATATAGAACTGATATTTGTAGATCTCCGGAAACTAGCTGTGCGTTATAAAGATACCTATTTTATGCTAAACACGCGGGAAATTGTTAATAAATCTTGTAAAAATACCTATCTTATGCTAAATACGCGAGGTCCTGTTAAAAGAGTTTTAACTCAGGGTACGGGTTTGATTTTATTTTATAAAGGTAATTAATTTGGCATATCAGAACTTCGGAAATCACTACGTTCTATAAAGTTAATTATTTTTATCGTCTTACTAGGTTCACAGAATAATACTCGCAGAATTTCAGGAACCGCTAGGGTTCAAATTTAGTTAATTTTCGTTTTACTAAGTATACAGGAATAGTATTGGCGGATCTCTGGAAACTAGCTGTGCGTTATAAAGATACCTATTTTATGCTAAACACGCGGGAAGTTGTTAAAAGATAAAGGAGTTGTTACTAACAGATTCGATTTTAAATAAGTCTTATAAAAATACCTATCTTATGCTAAATACGCGAGGTCCTGTTAAAGGGGGTTTTAACTCAGAGTGCGGGTTTGGTTTTATTTTATAAAGGTAATTAATTTGGCATATCAGAACTTCGGAAATCACTACGTTCTATAAAGTTGATTATTTTTATCGTCTTACTAGGTTCACAGAATAATATTCGCAGAATTTCAGGAACCGCTAGAGTTCAAATTTAGTTAATTTTTCGTTTTACTAAGTATACAGGAATAGTATTGGCGGATCTCTGGAAACTAGCTGTGCGTTATAAAGATACCTATTTTATGCTAAACACGCGGGAAATTGTTAAAAGATAAAAGAGTTGTTACTAACAGATTCGATTTTAAATAAGTCTTATAAAAATACCTATCTTTTGCTAAATACGCGAGGTCTCATTTTAATTTTTACATTTGTAAGGCATATAATATTTCTTTATATGAAATGTTTCGATTAGACCGGATTTATTTTAGTTATTGAAAGAATATTTAGTTTATTTTAATAATTTTTTCTTGTTTATGTTTAATAGTAAGAGTCCGTTAAAACTATAGCGCATAAATTCCGGGATTAAAAATACGTCTAGTGAAAAATATATAGCTGATCTCGCGGGGTATCAGGTTCAGCCCATAATAATCTAGATTTTCATTTCGTTTAAAATTATATAGAGTAATTCCGTGAGAATCGGGGTTTATTTACAATTTCACAGATGTATAAATTCCATTATTCTAGAAAATTATATAAAATAATCTCGTGAGAATCGGGACTTATTTACAATTTTACAGATGTATAAAATTTCATTATTCTAAAAAATTATATAAAATAATCTCGTGGGGGTCGGGGTTTATTTACGGTTTTACAGAAGTACAAGTTTCACTATTTTATAAAGTATATAAAATTGCTTCCGTTCGGCCCGGGTTATCTTATATTATATAGGAAAACATAGGTCCCGCGCTATTAAAACATATAAAAACGTTTCATGTGGCCGGGATTATTACGCGCGTTGGGGAAAGTCTATAAGGTAAAAATATGTTTAATTTGATTCGGGTTATTTTATATTTTATGAAAGATATTTGCCTCGCGGACTTAAACTATGAAAAAATGTTTCAATTAGTTCTGGTTATACTTTAGGAGTGATGTAAACTTCGCGGTTGTGATCCTATATAAAAATCACGTTAGTATAATTCGGGTTACTTTGTATTGTACGAAAACGTAAATCTCGCGTATAAAAACGCGTATAAAAAAAAAACGTATATCATGTATTCAAACATATAAAAACTTCTAGTACATTGTTTCGATAGACCGGGGTTGTATTATACTTATAAAGATGTTGTAGGGCCTCGTTATATTGAAAATATATAAAAACCGCCTGGGGCCGGGTCTTCTTATTTATAAACTATATAAGATTTCGTTACATTTAGTTATATAAAATGCTATCGTTCGAGAATTCGCGTTTCATTTTAAGCATATATAAATATAGGGTCCCGTTTTTAAACAATGTTAGTGTTTCGTTTAGAATTCGCGCCTTCATTTAATAAATATGAAACATGTAGATTTCAATTAGAACTATTTTAAAATGTTTCGTTTAGAAATTCGCGTCTTGTATTATAAATGTGAAAATTATAGTATTCGTTTTGAGCTAAAACGTATGAACATAGAAACACTACAGTTTTGACCGCTATTTTGTTTACTATGCCTAGGACATTCTTGCGGTGTATTAGACTTGATGGTAAAATTTAAACTCTTACTCTGTTTAAAATATACGTAGTGTCTCCGCCTAGATTGGCTTCACGATATACTTTATGAAATTTGTAAGTTCCGCTGTCCTAAAATTATATAAAATTACCTTCGTTTAGATCGGGTTATATCATATCCCTCGTGGAACGCGTAAACCTCGTTGTCCTGAAACTAAATAAGGATGTTTCATCTAGACCGGGTTCATTTTACATTTTAGGAAGAATATAAATCCCGCGTCTTTCACTACATAAAATGGATTCGGTAAGATTGGGGTTGTTTATACTTGTAGAAATTACAGAATCCCGTTATTTTTAAACTATATTAAAATGATAAACTATATTAAAATGATTTAAACTATATTAAAATTTGCCGGAGAGTAGATATCAAATATTCGAGATGATAATAAATTTATATTAAGAAATTATTCTTATATTATCTTATATTAATTAAGAATAAAAACTAAATCGGCGGACCCTAAAAGTAATATGTATTGACCTTATCAAGATGTAGACTAGTGGGGTTTTATTATAGAAACAATTAACTGTTCTGTGGCGCCTACTTATCCGCGGTATCCTCGATAAATGATAAAAACAAGTGGACAAGTGGTCGCTTCGCGGGTTTGTTAAAACTTATAAATGCATGGAATCCTAGATTCAAAGCTTAATCCCGGTATTTCGGATAAATATAAGAATATGTAACATCGGAAATTAACGGGTAACGGTTTTATGGAAAATATCGGTGCGTATGATCATTAGAGTATGATCATTAGGATTAGAGTTTAGTTTCGGTGACCCGGGTAAGTACGGATGCGTAAGACGGAAATAAGGACTATGTTGCAGTATTATTAAGATATATGAATACTTACAATTGTCGAGCTAGAGTCTAATTCCGGTATCTCGAGGAATATAAATTTAAAGAAAAGAAAATAATGTCTAGTTTCGGTTTGATTAAGGTATACACACCGTATAGTTGCAGAGGCTGGATACTAAGCCCCAGCTACGGAAACTTATAAGCGCGTAATGGCAGCATCAAAGGTTAGGTCGCGAACTATAGTTAATTAGGGGCCTGTGAATCGTATGCGCGTGCAAGGCAAGTGTCCGCAATCCTTAGGTATAAAGTGAGGTACATAAAGTGAAACTACGATGCACTGGAATGGATATAATCGGCGGCAGATGGGTAAGTCATGTCATCCTCTTTCCGTTTTGAGATTATAACGATATATAAAGGTGGCGCACGATTAAGAAGAATGGTCTCGGGTTCGACACCCCAGACAGAGACGGAAGAAGCGCCGACAGTGAAAGCTAACCCCTGTACCGTAAACTTTAAATATATTTTTATCCACAGGTGTTTGCATGTCGAATCCGTACTGACCATAATAGGGGCGAATTAATTTACCAAATTAACCCTTCTCTGCATGTGTGTGAACTTCCAGGGATCGGGCGGCTCGTGTGCTCGACGCCGAACTTATTTATTTACTTCTATTTATTTATTTAATTGATTGAGTGATTGAATAATTAATTAATTAATTAGGTATTTATTTGTCTATTCATATATATATATTTATTTATTTGTTTATTTATTTATTTTTCATTCAGTCATTCATTCATTTATTTATTCATCTATTTATAAATTATTTATTTACCTATTTATTTATTTAATTGATTGATTGATTGATTAGTTAATTAATTATATATTTATTTATTCATTTATTTGTTTGATTGACTGATTTATTAATTAATTAATAATATATTTATTTATTTATTTATTTATTCATTTGTTTAGTTACTTATTAATTTATTTATAAATTTATTAATTAATTAATTTATTTATTTATCAATTTATTTATGTATATATTTATTTATTTACGTACTCATACGTCTGTGCATCGTCGGGGGGGGGGGGGGATAGTCAGATCAGCATCGCCACCGTCATCATCATCGAATGCCGTGTCCCAACTATATACCACGC
>JADDOH010017690.1:0-10387 GCA_016648135.1 Agrypnia vestita
TTTTTCATGAAGATCCAAGCAATAGATCAAAAGTTGCTGAGTTTCGAAGCGCGCCCCGTAACCGCCGCACGGCTGAGCAGATAGCGGTAAGGGACCGCTTAGCAGGTAGCGCTTATCAGGGGTCGCTCCGCCTTAACGGTAAATCTTTTGTTATTGTAGAAAGTTAATTACATGAGGTAGGTACGATGTTTACTCGAACGTGCTCCATTTTTAACCATACAAACACCCTTATAAATCAGTTGTATACGAACTTCTGAAGCGTGAGCATCTAAGAATCGAACATTTTCCTTTTTACAAAAAATCAGTATGAGTTCCCGACAAAAAATTACACGCGTAACTCGTGAAGGTAGTAAAAATTACAAATCGCGATCGAAAAAGAGGAAGCAATATTTTAATCCTCAAACTGTAGAAGTGGACGAAAGTAGCTTCAGTGCGTCTCGTAAGAAATTAAAATTGAAGGACGATATTCATGTGCCGATTGATCATTCGGTGGAATATCGAATCATCAATTTTGTTCAAGTGTTTACGGCTATTTCACAGTACGTAAAATGCAATACGTGTGACGGTTCTATGCATGAAGATGCCTCGGTGGATTCACTCAAAATAACAACGAGAGCTACAACCAACTGATCTGGAAACTGTCCCCGAAACATCTTCCAGGAGGTGCAGTACCTGTAAGAATTGCTGCTTATACATCAGCCTGTATATTCAACGAGGGGCAAATATCTATTTTGAAAGTTTTCGAGGCAATGGGGGTGCATTGTGGCAGCAACGCTCATGAGTACGTCGCGCAGCAGGACGAGAGGCGAATTTCGACGGCCGAACTTCGGGCGCAAGGTGCGACAAGGGAGGGACGAATGGCCAGCAGACAAAACCAAATAGATATTTTGGAGGCTGCATCGAGTGCAGATGACACGCTATATGGTCCCGGAATCGACGATGATTTGTAAGTTTACCTGATCGACTTTAATGTTTATATAAACTAATCTTGAAACTTTAAACTCGATTATCTCGAAATGGTGTTTTTTCAAAAGTGCCTTTGCCGTGATCACGATTGCAGAAAAACTATTTGACCGATTTTCTTCAATTTTTTTAAAATTGTTCGTAATTAATGTTGTGTGTACTTGAACGATTCATTTTTTATCTATAATTTTTATCATGCAGATAAGAATTTTTTAATAAAATTTTTAGAGCTCAAAATGTTGATTTTTTGAGAAAAACATTCCCGTATGCAGAAAAAACAAAATATTTATTTAAATAATCGTTCAAGTACAAGGAATGTTCATGTACAGTAGCCGGCAAACATCTTGAAATTCTGCGGCGTAGTGGGGGGACGTTTGCGCATCTACCTTTCTACCAACGAGACCCAAATTTCGTCTTCTGCGCATTCCCCCACTTAGCCAAAGAATTTCATGAAGTTTGCCGGCAACTGTACTAATGAAATATTTTTGATTTTATGATTTCAGTTAACCTGCTGGACTTCCATGGTGATCACCGCAAGCCTCATGAAAAAAAAAGGGTTTCGGGGAAAGAGCCATAACTCCGCCAATTGTTAATATTTTTAAATAAATTAAGGCGTGTTTTATTCAATGAATAATATACTATTACAAAATTATAACTTTGATTTAATAAAATTATTACTACATATTTAAAAAAAAATCCAAACTTTCCTTATTTTTTCCGCACAAAAAGGTATAATAACCCCTTAACTACCCCGATTTAATCCCGGAGATTTAACTACCCCGCTGATGACATCTTGACAAAAAAATTCGTTATATATTTACTTAAATTGTGGATGTATGGTTGTGGATTATGGATGATGTGGATTAAATGTATGGATGTGTCTTTGTACGGAACTAAAATTATTTCGTTATACATATAAATGAAATTTCGCTATATAAATACATTTTTGTATGAAAAATTTATTGTGGGGGATTAATTTTGAAAAAAAATTTGACATGTGACGTTTTTCAGTATAACGGGGTTCGTTATAACGGGGTTCGTTATAACGAGGTTCTACTGTATCAATTGAACAGTACTAGGAAAATAAAAAAAAACAGAGAAAAGAGGAAAAAAATGGAGATTACTATAACAGAAGAAAAAGAAAAGATAAAAAAAGAATACATTTGTACATAAATATAATCATTGATCTGTTTCTAAAAATTTGTCTAGTCTTTTTTTGAAGATGTCCACTGTGGTTGCTTCTATGACGTTTCTTGAAAGATTATTCCAGCTATCAACCACACGGTTTAATAAGTTCTTCCTTGGAATTGTCGAAAATGTTGCACGATTCAGTTTCAGTCGGTGACCTCTGAGATTATTGGTGTTAAGGTGGTATATGTTCGTCAATTCTGGGCAGTTATACTTGTCAGATAGAATATGTCTCAATAAGATCACCTCGCTCACGTCTCTGTTTCTGTTTCAATGTTGGCAATTTTATTATCCTTAAGCCTTGTATTCACTAGGGGACAAATAGCGCAGCATTTCGCGCGGCATGTCGCATGAACATCTACATTCATGTTTCGGGGACAATGACGCAGTCATTTGACATGTACACACCGGGACTCACATATCTTGTTGCGGAAATGTCACCCGATGAGGTTATGATGACAGCTGCGGTATCTATTTACACTTCGTCGTTTAGCGAAAACGGGGTTCCGTACAATTCAAAATGTTTTTTTGGGTCGCAATTTTAAATTAACGAGGTTTTACTGTAGTAAATTGAATATTATTAAAAACAAGGTCCTTTTTGCAAATAATTATTGTTTTCCACACGTCGCGAAAATGTCGCCCTGTGAGGTTATGATGACAGCTGCCTATCCATTTATGTTAACGAGTTTATCGAAACGTAAGAGGAGAAAAGGGTGTTGGATGCGAAATTATTTACTGCAAAGAGAAAGAAGGACGGATATTCTATGCGATCTTCGATCGATACAGATGAATGAGTTCAAGAACAATTTCGTTTCCCCACATTGTCATCTTGACAAATACAGCGCATGCGTATCCACTTGTAAACATACCACGTGGTACTGACGCTCCGCATAATGTCACAGTGAGCTTGCTAGTGAATACATGGCTTTAATCTTCCTTCACAGGATTTCTTATGACATAAAAAATAATGATATGAAAAGAATATGCCTACCTCCGCTATAGCTTGCTGCAGGCTGGCCTGATCTGGTTGGACAGGAGCTGCCACAACCTGCTGCGCCGGTGCAGCCACCTGCTGCGGAGGCGCAGGAGGCTCCGCTCTTCTGTACCGGGGAAGACGGGCACGCAATTCCTCTAATGACACGTCTTCAGGTGGATGCATGATGCGTGAGCCAGCCCCGGTGCTCGTTACTAACGGTCGGGCTGGAGATCCCGCGCCACCCGTACTGGTCGGAGGTGCACTGATCGTCACATTGCTACACAATTGATTAGAAATTAATACTTTCTTACAGTGTAACACTGATTGCAAAAAAACACAATACAGTGGAACTCGGTTATAACGAGGGCGACGGGACCAAATAAATTTGCTCCTTATAGCCGGAACTCCTCATATCCAGGATAGGTAAATTTCATGCATGTTTTTTTAAACTAATAATCCGAATAATACATAATTGGACTATGATAGAATATCTAAGATTTAATATACTCATATAGCATATCTTCATTTAATGTATTAGGTGGGGTAGGCAGAGACGACACATATAATACATAATTAAAATAAAATGTTTTAATGATTTAATTTAAAAAAAACGAATACAAGTATATGTATGTACTTAATAATTTAAAAACAGTTTAAACTGTTCAATTACATTTTTTAATAAATTTGTCAAAACTAGGTAGTTTGCTTGAAAGATTTAACTATTTTTGATTGTGTGATTTTCAAGAGCAGCCATATAAACATCCTTATTTTTCCAGAGCGATGAAACTGTAGAAGATGATAGTGAAAACTTTTTTCAGAATTTTTGGTGCTGTGTTGTATTTCACGAATAATTTTGACTTTTTCGCGAACCGAGACACACTTTGATATGTTTGTGGA
Organism: Agrypnia vestita; assembly: GCA_016648135.1. NCBI lineage: Eukaryota > Metazoa > Arthropoda > Insecta > Trichoptera > Phryganeidae > Agrypnia > Agrypnia vestita. Next base: position 4,025 of record JADDOH010017690.1, read on the forward strand.
CATGTTTCCTATAGAACAATTTGCATTTAACAGATTAGGCTTTTAAATGCTAGTACAGTAAACTGCATAAAATAAACTGTCACTTCAAACATTTTGAAAAACCCCAATAATCGGAGTTATATGACGAATAACAAGGAATGCCGACGAACTAATGTTTGACGGTGCACATGGCATTTTCGGACACACAAGTTTGTGTAAATCATAAAATGAACCCTAATTAGATGTGAGCCACTTTAAAAGCAAAGTGAACAAGTTAATTGTTATGAGTACGTATTTGTTTTTTTTTCTGTAACCGAAGCAAATATGTATGCAGTTTCTAAAATTTACTCCGTATATCCGGGAATCGCGCTCCTTATAATTGAGAACGATTGTATGGGAATATGTGCGAATCAAAATGAATTCAGTTTTGCTCATTATAGCGGAGATCTTATATCCAAGCTCGTTATAACCAAGTTCAACTGTATTTACTATGTACCATGGCAATTTTTTTAAGTATGTGCTTTCTGAATGACCTGTGGCATTTCTTTCTTTCATCTGACTATCACCCTACATTAGAACTTAATTTAGAATTTCTGCAAGTCTGCCACACATGTATACAATAAGGTGTTTAATTTCAAAAGATTTAATTATTTAGTTTTATTTAAACAAATCTGATCATCATCCTTCTTTAGAACTAAATTTAGAATTTCTGCAATATCTAATATGTATTATTTCAAAAGATTTAATTCATTATTTAAACAGTTATTTTTTAAATGTTGTTAACACATTCAATATGATTACCAAGATGAAAATACGCAAGACTTGTCTCTTTTCCAAAATTACTAATCAAATAAACAAATAAGGAAAAAAATATATGTACATGGAGATATGTATTCTAAATAAGTTACCTGTAAGCAGGAAAGGCTGGCTTAGGTGGCGCCTGTCCAGCACTGGTCTGCGGGACCCCCCCGCCAGGGAACAATGGCCGCACACCTCCCATCATACTATAAGTTTCAAATTATGTATACATTAATATTTAACAATAATAAGTTACATTTTCTCTCAGTTCTTACTACCCCATCAATGTTAAAATCTTGTGTATGGGAAATAGAGAGTACAGTACTCGATATAACGGACTAATTGGGGGGACAGAGTGTCTGTTAAAGCCGAAAGTCCGTTATATAAAAATAGGTTTAAAATAAATCAAAAAAAACTTTTTTTGAAAATATGTAAACTGTATTTACTAGATATAAATAAATAAATAAATAAATAATAAAAAAACAAACAAAATTCTATTTAATTGTCTTCGAAAATTCGTCGTGAAGTGACGTTGCTGTTTGATATTGACGCACTTGCTTTCGGTAATCCTGCTTTGAAAAAACTAACCCATAAAAACCAAGTTTTTATTGTACTCCCTTTCTTTGTAAAATATAACAACAATTAAAGACGAATTAAAACATATAACATTTTTTTTAACGAAACTTTGATAGATCTTCTTGATCGTCGCCACGAGTCTACTTGCAAAGTTTCAGCTCGATTGGATCACGGGAAAGGGGTTAAAAATCGATCCAAAGTTTTTTCGATGGCAAGCCGGCAAGCCGGCAAGCAAGCAGACGTCACAAGTTAAAAGAAATGAAGTAAAAAGAATCAAGATTTGTTTGCACTTTCGAAATTTGCTGTTTTTTAATAATCAACTCTCTAAAATTACGAAAATGCGTATAATGTAGTTGAACTTTGTTATCTGACGAATAATCAATAAATGTTATTAGATCAAGCACTCATAGAAACCTACGAGTTATTATATCAGGGATCCCCTAATATACTATCGCTTCGGCTAGGTGCAACTACGAGCAGGACGACATTATGTCTCAAATTCTAGTGCTAGACGTATGACGTGATTATCATGGCTGCTAAAAATTGTTTATATTGAGTAGCTTGTTGGTCTTGTGGTTAGGACACTGGCCTCGTGATCCAGAGGTTGCGGGTTCGAACCTCACTCCAGACTAGCAAGTTAGTCCTATTTTCATAGCACAAGCTTTAGCTTAGTTTGAAAATAGTAAGAATATTGATGTGACACGTATTCCGTGTTCACATCTCTATTTTATAAAAAAAAAAAAAAAAAAAAAAAAAAAAAAAAAAAAAAAATATGCGGCAACACTTGATTTTAAGCATTTATAATATTAACAGGACGTTTTTAATTTTTATACATTTGACCGGATTTTTTGTCCGTTATATCGAGGTTATACTGTATAAGCATATTTTTAAATGAGATAGTTGTTAATATAAGATAGTAAACTAATAAAGAAATAAGAACTTAAGAGCTAAGGTTTTTAAAATTTATATGTTTGTAAAAACAATATACATATTTATTTTGGGTTCTAATATTTGCTGGCAGACTATTGAAATACTCAATGCCTAGGTAATAGTGGTGTTTCGCAGCCGTTTTATTGAATTTAGGTATATTTATACTTCCTTTTATTTGTTCTTCGACCTTTGACAATGAATATGACTATGAATTGTATTTATTTATCTATGTTTTGGTGACTAAAATATTATTTGTGTATTTGTAACATATTATTTTTTAAGATCCTAAAGATTACTTTTACATGTTCTACCCCAAACTACAATTCCGTACTGTAATATGGAATGAGTAGATCTGAATATCAACTCTCAATGGGTAAACACAAAAAAAAAAAAATAATAATAATTTGTCTCTTATTTCGCAAACAGATCCATGTATCAATCCCATATTTATAACTGTGATAAGTGAATTTGAATAAGTTGTTGATATCGGAACAGGAATAACGTTTCTTATTGAATTGAAATAAGGATATAGCTTTGGGACTGTACCAAATAATAAGAAATAAATAATTTGAAAAAAAGTCAATAAAAAAACCATTAAAAGTCCTTGGACTCAAGTCAAGTAACATACACAGAGGTAGAATATAAGCACACAAAAATTTATAGATAGTTGTATAATTCATCTAATTCTTTTATTTTTTCAATACAGATATATTATTCATTAGAGATAAAACGATTGGTGTTTGGTCGGATACCGAATATCCGGCGACCTCCTTCGCCTGATAGCTGGCCGCCAAGCATTCAGCCCATAACCACATGTTTAGATCCGAACTAAGCCACGGGAGACGTAGTTGTGAGTAAAAAGTGAGAAAATGATACTCAAGCATTGGCTCTCCATACACGAGTCTCGTTGAATGTTGAATTAGAAAGTTTTTTCGGCCCCTTAAAATTCAAACTACCTGTTCGCAACCTTCCTAAATTAAAGGATTAAGACAAACACTTTGGAGGTTGTTGAAGCTGACAGAACCCGTCAGTAAATCCTGATGATGAAAAAGTGTGTGCGATGAATCTTCTAAAAATGGAAGTTCTCTCTCATCATCTCTTGAGCCTGCTAAAAGAAACTGAGGGGATGAGACCGGATAAAGCGTCATTCGCGATCATCTCTTGAGCCTGCTAAAAGAAACTGAGGGGATGAGACCGGATAAAGCGTCATTCGCAAAGCTGTGATTTTTGGGATTGTTTTAACGAAATGATCAATAATAATAATAGTCAGTGTCATGATCAAGAAAAGTATGCAATTGCTAGCGAGATTGACTGTTACTTGAAGGCCGTTCAAATCGACCACCGTGGCAAATGGCGGTCAACTAATTTAAAACAGTACTCATATTTGACAAGTTTACCAAAATATAAACTTCATCTCCTTCTAGTAATCGATGAATTGATTATTGATTACCGATTAATTGAGCAACATATTGCATTTCTTCATAACTTTTGATATTAGATCATGGTTGCTTAACATTTTCAACACATAATCAAAGCAGGAATCAAGTTTTTGCTACTAGCTATGAGACCCTGTAAAACCAAAAAAAAATGTTTGACGATACAAAATTTGCACAAGAAAATAAAAATGAAAAATCCATTGAAAGATCAATAAAATAGGAGTGCCAGCAGAAATTGATTTTATCTATACTTACGGTGGTGGAGGACCGGGCATGAAGGGTGGTGGGGGCATAGGCCCCATGAGAGGCATGCCGGGTGGCATGGGAAACATGGGAGGGGGCATGCCCGGGCCGGGAGGTGGCGGGGCAGGCAGTAGTCCTGTGCCCGCTTTCTTCTTGGTAGCTGGTTCATCATCGTCACTGTCGTCATCACGGCCTCCACCTATGTACATATATAGTTCATAAATCCCAATTATAATAATTTTGTTGTCTGTCCGTCCGTCCATCGTAACTTCATGTAATGTCTGTAATTTCTTTATAGTAAATTATTTTTTCCTTTCATTTTTTCTTCTTTTTTTATTATTTTTAATACATATATAAATAAATAAATACAGTCGAACTCGGTTATAATGAGGGCGACAGGACCAAATAAATTTGTTCCTCATAGCCGGGACTCCTTATATCCGGGAAAGGTAAATTTCGTGCATAGTTTTTTAAATTAATAATCCGAATAATACATAATTGGACTATGATAGAATATCTAAGATTTAATATACTCGTATAGCATATCTTCATTTAATGTCATTATGTGGGGTAGGCAGAGATGAGACATATAATACATAATTAAAATAAAATGTTTTAATGATTTAATTTTTTTTAAAAAACAAATATAAGTATATGTATGTACTTAATAATTGAAAAACAGTTAAAACTGTTCAATTATATTTTTTAATAAATTTGTCAAAACTAGGTAGTTTGCTTGAAAGATTTAATTGTTTTTGATTATGTGATATTATTTTCAAGAGCAGCCAAATAAACATTCTTATTTTTCTAGAGCGATGAAACTGTAGAAGTCGATAGCGAAAACTTTTTACAGACTTTGGAATTCTTGGCGCCGCGTTCTAATTCAAGAACAATTTTGACACTTGGCGAACCGAGAGACACTTTCATTTGTTATCGGTCATGTTTCCAATAGAACAATTCGCGCTTAACTGATTAGGCTTTTAAATGCTAGTACAGTAAACTGCATAAACTTCAAAGATTTTGGAAACCCCCAATAATCAGAGTTATATGACCATCAGTTTGTTGGCATTCCTTTAATAAGGAATGCCGACGAACTATTGTTTGGCATTTTCGGACACAAGTTTGTGTACATCATAAAATGAACCCTAATTAAATGCGAGCCGCTTGAAAAGCAAAAGTTTACGTATTCATTGTTATGAATACGTATTTGTTGTTTTCCTGTAACCCAAGCAAATAAGTTATGTTGCTCTTTCTAATGTGGTGTGATGAATGTTTCTTTGTGTGAAACAGAAAAAGGTTACTTTTTAAACACTTTTTAAAATACAACTAACGCCATCTAGATACGACAGATATCAAAAAAAAACTTGTAGCACTTTTTAATCTGTCTAGGGCCAAAAAACATAGATAAACATAGAGGCTAGGGCCAGAGATTTTCTTAAATTTTTGTGATTTTTCTTTTTACCAAAAAACCATGAAAACATGCGTATATTAAAAAAACACGCACATATTCATATTATTTTATCATAAGTGTCGAAATGCCATGATTTTTTTATCGTTTAAGTATAAAAAAAAAAATTGTTTGAAAAAAAATGTTGCCAGCGCAACATTTTCAGAAAAATAATAATTAATTTTTATTTATTTATTACAGACAACACTACTATTATTATTAGATGCCTACCTAATAATCTTCTTCTGTATGGTATATTTTGTTGCACGGCACGGCACACAAAGGAACATCGCACTCATAACACATAAATATGATACACTTTCTCACACATATTTCAAATAAACGGAACAAAATTGCGTGTATTTTTGTTAGTAAATCACTGTTAGTATTCAATTGAATCATAAACCAACAAAAACTGACAAATATCGCAAAACATATAGTATATATTTGTGTACAAATAAATCAAAAAAAAAACGTATTTCCCGCGCACTTTGTGCTTGACCTTGGAAGATGGAATATTTGAATTTCGATTACACAACACGCGTTCCGGGCGCCATCTACAACTTTCCTATACGATTTTGACGGCACAAAACTTCTATTTTGATTGTTGATTTAAAATATAATCAGTGATGTTTTTGAGTTGAAAATAGAATGACAGGTCACCACGGGATTCCTCTACTGGGAAAAAATCACATTTTTCAAATTCGATACGCGGCCGTCGAGAAATAATTAATTACGTTCCGGATGCACGGGTGCGCCCATGGCCCTGGGGACAGTCGCGCTAGGGCGCACGGGCGCGCCTTGGCCCGAGAGAGATTAAAATATAAACTAGCGCCATCTAGTAACGACTGCAGATATTTAAAAAAAATAACCTGTAGAATTTTTTAAAATACAACTAGCACCATCTATTAACGACCGCAGAAAGTTTTTTTTGGATATATATCGAAAATAAAA
>JADDOH010017691.1:0-17676 GCA_016648135.1 Agrypnia vestita
TTTTGAAATTAGGGCTCTCAACCATACTGGAATATGTACTTGCCCTTGAAAAATCGGAGCATATTCTTTAGTCTAGCCGATCTTTTTCTAGGTTGCCTGTGATGCTACCTGTCTTTGAATTTGGGACACACGAAGCTTTAAAACAGGGTCTCTTGGCCACGTTCTAAAAATGTTCCCCTAAAACGCAAACAACTATCTAACAGGAAAAAATATAAAGAGTAGAATAGTGAGTTGGCCTCTGTTAGTTTCTGCTCTTGTATACGTACATTGGGCCAACCTTTTCAACAACTCGAGGGTCTGCCGTCTCCACGAAGTCGATCACGTTCAGCGAGTTCACCAAGGAGGGGTAGAACACCTCGTCCAGGGTGAGGGAGTGCGATTGGGAAAACGCCGTGGAGACGTGGATGAAAGACTGGAAAAAAAAATAATTGAAATATGAGTATTCGATGCGTGCCGGGCCAACACTGCCGCCTTGACAGATGACATCTTGACAGATGTCAAAAATCGCGCGACAACATTAACAACAACAACGACAACCAGCCATAAGCATTACGCGTGTTACTTTTGCGTATCAGTGCAACAAAATATGATTTTTCTTAAGGCTGGACCTTCACTGCAAATGCATATTTCGGCGGTTTTTTTTTACGAAGATGTGGGTTTTTATTATTCATTTATATCAGAATGTATATTCTAGACTGCAATTTTTTTAAGGCAAAACTTAGATAAAACTTATTTTCTTATATAAAAGTAATAAACTGAAGATTATTAGTAATAATTAAGAAAATATAAGCATTAATCGACAGGCCGCAGCCAAAAAATTGTTTTTAGTGCCCTAGGCGAAGCAAAATCTTAATGAATATTTATATGTACGCGTAATATGTTTTTTTTTTATACGTATGAAGTATACTTCATTATCTTGAATCAGTACTAAGATAATTAAGAAATGTTCAATATTAATAGTGTTATAATTTTTTAAATTTGCAAGAAATTTTTACGTCTTTTGTTGATTTTAAAACGCTTTTTATTCATATAAAATGATTATTGTTAACAGTTTATTCTATTTATTCCCGTATTTTGAGGCTTTACTCACTAATTAAAATTTAGTTTTTTTATTATTAAAAAGACCTTAATTAATATTTAAAAATTAATATGAGAAAAGTATGAAATGTGCCAATAAATGTCTTTATTACGTTTTATAGTATTATCTATATATTTCGAGATCATCTTCCTTGTAACAAATAATAGACTTTAAAGCGACATTAGCGACATTAGCGACATTTTTAAGCGGTAATATTATCAACTAATGTCAATATTCGATGTATATAGTAGCTTCGTATGCGGCAATTAGATAAACTCCAACTCTGTCAAACATTCATTTTCTATGTTCAGATTAATATTGGTGTGATCAAATACTTCAACAACACAATACTTGATTTTGTCCCCAGAGAGATCATTCATTATTAATCAAGATAAATTATAGATGTCTCACAGGGACGAAGCTATTCATAAGGTAAATTAGGTATGAGACCTTTTGCATGGCTGGCATAAAAATATGATAGATTATAAAAAAAATATTTCTTCATGTAGTCAAAAATAGATATCTCATTACCAGCTGCGACATCTATATACTGATTCATGAATATGATAAATTTCACCCACAGGTGGCGTTAGCAAAGTCTTACGTGGAATGAGTATAAATACTGTATATTCAACTAACAAAATTTGATAGTTTTGGTGGTAAATAATTGTTCAATTGGTGAACGTTACGTTATGTAAAGTAATCTCTTAAGCCAGACATAGATAGCTCGTAAGCCATCCAAAAAGTCTTCCGTAAAAATATAAATATAAAAATAAAATAAAAGCTTCGTCTCTTCGAGATATTTATGATCTACAATGAAAATTAATATTCATTAATTTTCTCTTTAAAACTTTGTTACAATCGTGTTAAATTTCCTAGTACTTTAAGAGATAATTAAAAAATGTTTTATTTTAGTAACACTAAAATAGTTTAGAACAACTGATGATTTAAATAAAATGTATTATATCATAGGTATAACGAATCTCAGATCAGAATTTTTATTATTCTAAATTATATATTATTATTATATATTATTATATAGCGCAGACACAAAACGTTGATTTGTATATAATTAAAATACATTACAATACGCGCCATTATTGTAAAAAAATTCGCCTTACGGGCAGTGACCGAATTACGTCTTAAAATAAAAAAAATAGTATTTTCGACGATGAGTTGTTTCAGGGTCACGAAATTCATAAGTTATAGTTTGATTGAATTCAATAAAAATTTATAATCAATCAAGATGGCGTCATGCGAATTTTTTTAATCGCGATTTATGTAGGTGTATTTATTTACTTCTTTTTTTTTTCTTTTTTTTATACTTATTACATTATACATATGCCAAACTGCACAGCTGTATTACGGCATATACATTATACAATGTTTGTTTATATATTATAATATACAATGGCGGATTCATTGCCAGTTGGCAAATTCTTCCAACTGCCCACACAATTTAGTAGATTAGATGCAGTAGCGGTTCCATTGCCAGTTGGCAAATTCTTCCAACTGACCACACAATTTAGTAAATTAGATGCAGTGGCGGTTCCATTGCCAGTTGGCAAATTCTTCCAACTGACCACACAATTTAGTAGATTAGATGCAGTGGCGGTTCCATTGCCAGTTGGTAAATTCTTCCAACTGACCACACAATTTAATAAATTAGATGCAATGGAGGGTTCATTACAAATTGGTAAATTCTTCCAACTAACCACACAATTTAGTAGATTAGATGCAGTGGCGGTTCCATTGCCAGTTGGCAAATTCTTCCAACTGACCACACAATTTAGTAGATTAGATGCAGTGGCGGTTCCATTGCCAGTTGGCAAATTCTTCCAACTGACCACACAATTTAGTAGATTAGATGCAGTGGCGGTTCCATTGCCAGTTGGTAAATTCTTCCAACTGACCACACAATTTAATAAATTAGATGCAATGGAGGGTTCATTACAAATTGGTAAATTCTTCCAACTAACCACACAATTTAGTAGATTAGATGCAGTGGCGGTTCCATTGCCAGTTGGCAAATTCTTCCAACTGACCACACAATTTAGTAGATTAGATGCAGTGGCGGTTCCATTGCCAGTTGGCAAATTCTTCCAACTGACCACACAATTTAGTAGATTAGATGCAGTAGCGGTTCCATTGCCAGTTGGCAAATTCTTCCAACTGACCACACAATTTAGTAGATTAGATGCAGTGGCGGTTCCATTGCCAGTTGGCAAATTCTTCCAACTGACCACACAATTTAGTAGATTAGATGCAGTGGCGGTTCCATTGCCAGTTGGTAAATTCTTTCAACTGACCACACAATTTAGTAGATTAGATGCAGTAGCGGTTCCATTGCCAGTTGGCAAATTCTTCCAACTGACCACACAATTTAGTAGATTAGATGCAGTGGCAGTTCCATTGCCAGTTGGCAAATTCTTCCAACTGACCACACAATTTAGTAGATTAGATGCAGTGGCGGTTCCATTGCCAGTTGGTAAATTCTTCCAACTGACCACACAATTTAATAAATTAGATGCAATGGAGGGTTCATTGTAAATTGGTAAATTCTTCCAACTAACCACACAATTTAGTAGATAAGACGCAATGGCGGTTCCATTGCCAGTTGGTAAATTCTTGCAATTAACCAAGGAATTTGGTAGAACAATCAAAATACATTTCCGGCATTCAACATCACAGTGACAAAATTAGTTCCCTGATAAAGAGACGAGTAAGAGATGGATAGAGACAAGAAAGTGACTTTGGGAGGCCAAGAAGCCAAGAACCACCAGTGATTATAGAGCCTACAGTGATGACGATGACTTAAAGGTGAGCAAAGTGTAATGATATATCGCTGCTTGAGTTGGCACTATCTCTACACTTTTTTACTCATAGGCTAATTTTCTGGTGCTACTAGAAATGTATGCGGTCGAACAAAAATTCACTCAAGCGAATGAATGACCCTTACTCATCTTCACCAAAGGACACCTCTGGGACTTCATTTGTTTAGGCAGAAAAAATAAAGGTTTGATATACGATACTTAATGGAAGTGTTAAAAATGTTATATAATGCTTTGTTCGAAAGTAACATTAACTATAGCATCATTGCGTGGGGCGGTGGCTACAAAAACGCTATCAAATCAATATATTCGACATGCAAAAGAGAATATTAAAAAAAATAAGATTAGGGCAAAGTTTTGTATTAAATGTTAGACAACAGTTTGTACTAGACAGTTTGAAGTAGTATTTCAATGAATGTACTCAAAAATTTAATAACTAAAAACAATGTACGTAAAAGTCCCTTATATACAGCTACTAAATACTTCAATCTATTACCGACCGAACTAAAAATTGTAACCGAAGTAAACAAGTGGACTAAAAACAAAATAAAAAAATGGATAATCGAAACACAAGAACATCTGATATCCTTATAAATGTATATTATATTATTAAGTTTCTTTATCTTTTGTTTAAATTTTTTATTCTTTCTTTCTATATAATTAATATGCCTTAGTATATCATAAATATTTATCATTACTGAAATATTTCTAAATGTGGAGACCTGTAATTGGCCATCTATATTGTATCAATGTTTTTTTGTGCTGTTGGTCTTCTATAAACATTAAATAAATAAATAAATAAATAAATATTGTAATGATCAAACAACTATCATTCGAGTCTCTATTTTGAAAGCTAGATATTAATATTATTCACTTATTAAATCATTACACATGTCTAACTTCTCATCTCCCGAACTTTTGTACAGGTAAATGTATATACCTTTATAGGATTTAATATACTTACAATGTATGTAATATATATTATATTTTGTATGTTTTCTTTTTGGATTTAATAAATAAATAAAATATATAAATTATTTGAACAATTAATTCAATCAAGGCTGGTATCTGCGGTTGGCAGTGGCCGATGGCGCTGACAACACGCACCCTTACATACCTTGAGATTTGTCATGGCCTTGGACAGTAGGATGACGTCTCTGGTGGCCCTCACATTGACGATGGTAGAGAAGTGCAGAGGATCGAAGAATCTGACGGTGGCCGCTGAGTGGAATACGACGTTCACCTAAAACACTTAGTTTCGTCAATATTTTATTTAAACGAACTGACAAAACATTTAGTTTGGGTGTTAACCTTTCATATACGGTGCTTAAATAAGAACGCACTTTCTGGTTCTGTAAACTCTGTTTTTTTTTCGATTTTTAAGTCGGGTAAATACGAATATTTAACATATTTTACTTGCAAAACAACAATTGGGTCCATTTGAGATGATTTAACTCTTCATCGCAATGTATATTTCCAGTTTTAAAATATCTTATCCCGGATATATAGCGTTACGAGAACGATACGCTAAATACTTTACATATATGTGGAGTATAAAAGCAAAGGCAACAATACCCAAAAATATTACGAATGCAGTCACCGATGATAACTAATTTAGAATACACTGAGTTCTCGATTTTATTCTAGAATTCAACGTATTCTAAATTATGTCTCCTTCTAAAATTCTTGTAAAATTCTCTTCTAAAATCATGTTTCCTATAAGTTTTATTGGCTATGTTTCCTATAGAATCTTTAATACAGTACATTCTAAATTAAATATCCTTCAAGTTTTTTGGGATATTGCTGCCTTTGCTTTTATACTCCACATATCATCTAAATTAGGTTCGGAGATGACTTCTTTTCCTCAAGAAAAAACTTCATTTTATGAATGATTTACATATGTCACTAACGCTGCGATATGTATGCTTACCTTCTACCAATCGCTATTCGCTTCAGGGTAATTATATTACTCAATTATTGAAAATACGATATTTATTCACCGTCAATACATCAGTGTTGGTACCAGAATTCCATTTTGTACCGCTAGTAGACATATTTCTATTAGAAATTATTGCATTGAAAGCATACAATAAATTCAAAGCATAGAATGTGCAAGACATAGAAAAATAACTTACACGCATTAAAGGATTGCTATTGGAGTAGTTAGATCCTTCAAAATGATTACCTGGTTGATGAGCATATCCTTGTCGACTTCAGTAAGGCCGAGTCCTGGCTTGGAGCAGTCCCCTTCTACTACTTTGATCTTTTCTCTGAATCCTGGAACGTCTCTCTTAACTCGTTCAAATACCTACAATCAATAAAATATATCAATTCACCAATTTTCGACCACAGCATAATTCCTTCAAATTCGAAAGAACTACTTCGAAAGAAGACAGATTAAAATAAATTTTTCGAAGTTGTACCCATATTATACAACTTCTAAAAATTTGATGATGCGTGGATGTTCTAACTGTAGAATAGGTGAACGTTGCATCGTGTAAAGCAGGGGCGTGAAGTGAGAACATTGGAGCATGGCATTTTCATAAGCACATATTTAAAAAAATATATTTAGTACTCACTTTTTAATATACACAAACATTCATTTAATTCTCTTAAATAGGTACATACCTAAATATACTTTTAACTGTGCTATTATATATACATTTTGTTACTATCCATGCATATGATTTTTATATATATTACTCTACTTTCACTATTGCTTTTGTATTTTACAGTATATTCTGTTCTTATTATCCACATTTTATATTTATATACTCAATTAATTAATTAATTAATTTTATAGTTATATAGTATTTTGTTGTATATCTTTATTATTTTTTGTTCTAACTATATTGTTCAGCTGCTCATCTCGGCACAGGTTCTCCCTAGTGAGATGAGCGGCTCCATCTCCTGTCATGTAACAAGATGAAGATAAATAAATAAATAAAAATAAAAAAATATTTCTAACGCAGTTATTATCATATTATTCAGATATTTATGTAACATAAATATTTTGTTTCGATGCTAATAATATATTCCTGTATAAATATATTCCAAAAAAAGGTTGTAATATTTTCTGTACATGTACCTATACTGTAGTAGAAAAGATTTTGATATTATGACGTTTGAGTTCGGGGGATTTTGGCAGATAACAGGGGCAAAAAAATGTGTAAGTAAACCGTAAACACAACAAACTTAATTTTTTAATATGTTTAACGGGACAGTATGCACTATACTATCATTTTAATGATTGTCAGATGCTCTTCGCGGATCGCGGGATACGATATTACCTGATTTATATTTTATCCTATGTTTTGCTTACACATTTTTTTGTAGCTATACTACCTGTTATTTGTTGAAATGCGGAGATGGTAGACATTTTTGCTGATAGTATAACTGTGTATAGGACTAAATTGAAACAATTCTTTACGTCTCAACTAAATGGTAATGGATAAATAAATTTTTCTTCTTCCTGTTTAAGCTTCTCTTTTTATTTACACAAATCTATAATATGTTCTTGAATCTTTTTAACTGCAATCTTCATTTACACAAACCTATTATATGTATCTGAATTTTTTTAATTGCATATCTGTCTTATGTAATTTTTTTTATTTTATATTTTGTAAAAGCCCAGAAGGGCAATAAATAAATTAAAAATAAATCCCTCGAACTCAAATGTCATGTCATTTTCTCAAATGTCACGTTCTTACCTATTAAAGTATACACCTACAGACAATATTTCAGGTTTGATACTATAACGTAAGTCTGGCGGTCGTTGGCTCCTACTCTATTAAAGTTCTGAAATGACTGCCAATTTCCATCACCGATGTTATCAAAATGTTGTTTCTCACTATCGGTGTTACCGGTTATTGCAAACACGTGTAGGCAACCATTAGGCCTTGGGATTCCTAAACGTCGCACGTGGACGTAGATACACTTCCAACACCGGCGCGGCGGACTGATAATTATAGGTTAGGAATCACGCCAAGAAATTGACCGCCCAATACATAATAGATTTCGGGTCGCGCGGTACCTTTTAAAATGCCAATATTGAGTGAAAAGAGTATAGCCAATTAGGTATGTACACTGCTGTGAATAAGTCGGCTATAGTTAGGAATGTTCAAGTAGCACCGATTTCGTTCATTTTTTTTCCCTGCCGTAATAAAGGGTCCTGATTATATAAATGACGTAAAATTTTGGCGCTATTAAGATTAAAATCAGTTATTTGAAAAAAGTATTTACAAAGTTAAAAAACGCATTTATGCACAAAAAATGAAAATATACTAATTTTCCCTAAAAAAAATGTAGTCAACAACCATTTTTTCGCCTCTGGAACTTATTTTTAATAGAATAACACCTTTTTAAAATTGGTAAAATACAAACATCAAACAACCCTTCAAATGCTATCCGTTTTCACCATCCATTATTCAAAACTTAAAAATACCTGGCATATAAATTAATAATACAAAAATGGTATGTACCATTTAAAATTACAGAAAAATCATATATAAGTACGAAATATACACATTATGATAGTCTTCAAATAAAAACAAATATATGACAGTATTATTATTTATTATTTTAACCATAAATATTCCAATCAAAATAAAAGAACGTGTTAATTTCAAAATGATGGTATGAACGTGTTATTATTGAAGATAAGAAATTGATCATCCCTATGATTTGAACATGTTCTTATTATTTCTGAACTTATTTCCAGTGGAAAGAGCGTACAATATTAATTTTAAACCGCTTATTAACTAATTTTTGACAAAAATGTCAGGGATCTTCAAATGTCTAAATACGATGAATCAGCCATTTTCTTAAGTCAATAAAATTATTATATAAGTAATAATAAAAAATAAAAAAAACTGGTTTCAGATGATAATGACACGCGTACGCGTTGGAAAATCGTAAATCATTACGAAAAATGTGTTTTGATTGAGATTTACATAAATTATTTTTAAACACCAATCTAGCTCGTGTCAGCAACTCGTCCCTTGGAAATTATCGTCTGACATTTACCTCAACCTGAGATTTTGCAGGTCGAAGTGTAATTTACTTGTTTTATTATTTATTTCTATGCATAATACCTACCAGTGAAAATATAAATAAAAAATAAAGAGACGTCCTTACAGTTTTAGCAGTGCAAAAAATATTATTACCTATATACATTTTGTCAGCAGAGTCTACAATAATAGCAACTACACACAATTTTTTTGATTGTGTGTAGTTGACATGAATTTAGAATCAGTTCTGTCACGGAAAGGCAAGCAGAGACATAGATATTCCAAAATTAAAAAGATGCTCTCAAATTTAAATTGGATTAATATAAAACAAGGATTAAAATTAAATACAATGATATTCATTCACAAAATATTACGACAAAATGCCAAAATATTTTAAAAATAAGATCAAATATAACACAGAGATACATAGACATAATACAAGAAATGCAAACAAAATAAGTATTCGAAATAGAAAAAAGACAAACACACAAAACTGTATTTATTACAAGGGGATAATTAGTATAATAGCCTGCCAGAAGGTGTGATTTCCAGTTTTTTCATTTGCTTCCAATTGACAATTCCTTTTACAGTATTTAGTTTGACCTTTCATAATTATTTCAAAATTTATGTCATATTATTTTGGTGGTATAAAGATATTGAATGACGCCACTACTCACAGCATCGTTGACCATCTCGTCCACTCTGGCCTCCGTCTTCACTCCCTTCTTGCCCCTGGTCAGGATGTAAATGTTCCCGATATCTGGACAGGACCACAGCAGCTTCTCCAGGAGAACTGAAATCGCAAGGTTGCAGAATTAAAGGAAAATAGTGAACTCGGAAGACTCAGATCCAGTTGTATCAACTTGAACTGAATGTAGTTATGCAGAAAGTAGCCAGCCACAAAAAACTCAAACTAAGATAATAGCACTTTTGTCTATAAATGGAATAATCAAATCTACACAAAATGGTTATTTATGGTTACCGGAAAATCGCCCTCCAACAATGGCTCGCGACCAGATAACCTTACCTATCCTAACCTAAGCTAACCTAACCTAACCTAACATAACCTTTATAAATAGGACGACATTGTTTTCATACGATCGACGTCAATTTTTTGTAAATGAATATTTAAAATATACTAACAGTTCCTTCCGCTTCCAGCGGGCGGCTATTTCAGCCGCTACGCGCCAATGGTGGCGGCATGTTTCCATTTATCAATTCGGAAAAGGCTACTAGGCCCTGCGGGCTGCTATTTTAGCTGCTACGCGGCTAATGGTGGCCGCCGCGCGCCCAATTGAGTCTGCTAGTCCCTACGGGCGGCTATTTTGGCCGCTATGCGGCAAATGGTGGCCACTGCACGGCCAATCGTGTCTGCTGCATGGCAAGATTCCTTTTTTCAATATGGGAAATAAGCAATCGGCGGCTTTCTGCTAGGCCTTACGGGCGGCTTTACTGTTATGTTTTAATGTAGCATGTAGCAATTATGTTTGCTACATGCCAGGCCCTGCAGGAGTCTATGTCAGCCACTTGGCGGCCAAACGTGCCTGCTACATGGCAAGTTTCAATATGTAAAATAAAATTTACAAAATATCAAAGGGAAGTGGTCCACAATAGCACAACTCTATTTAAGGCTGATCTTATTAACGAAATATAACAGAAACTAACAGAAGTCGATAATGGCATTAACATTCCGGAGATAAAAGTAATGTTTTTGGTAGCTGCCAGTGACAGACAAAACATATGTCTATTTTAAAAATATATCAATTTGTAGGCCATTTCACAATTGAGAATACTGAAAATGTTATTTACGACAATCATATTCAAGTAAAATGTGATAGGCATTTACTTTGCGAAGTATAAATATGGAGGAAAAAAAGATCACTTAATCTTTGTACAAAAATGTAAAATAAATGTAAATGAATATATAAAAATATATTATTGAAGCACGTTTAATATACGAAATAAAACGTACTTACGTCAAACGTCAAAAAGCGGTATTGCCAGCACAAAAAATATATTTCGGCGTCACAGTTGACTGTTTTCTATGACAATAAAAACACAGATTTGGATAATATTCCACTAAAAATTTAAAAACAATGATTAATTTCCGATAGTTTAATATAATTCGAATATTTTTTAATATCAGTTTGTTCGTATTCCGATATGTTACAATCTTTTTAATGTACTCTTAAATGTTTTTTTTAACTGGCAACAGAAAAAATCCATCGTTGGCGATAGCGTTTTTAGCAACATTTTCAACATTTCTGACTTATTATTTGGAAAAAGTTGAACTATCATCGTAGCAACTTAAATTATTAAAAAATTATGTCCAGCAAATTTGTAAATTTATTAAATAATTAGTTAATCGTTAATTAATTTCAGTGTTTTTATTTGCCTTCCACAGCCACATCCATTGACAATATAAAAAATCTCGATCCCGTTCGGCTCATAGTGTACGTCACTAACATAATAATGTCATATCTTAATTATTAAATATTACGATATTTCATATACATCTCATAAATTTTTTATTAGTTTTTTTAATATAATTTCAGGTTTTCAGATCACGTGTTAAGATGAACTTGGCATACGATTTCCTGTTTCTCGCTATTTTTATATTCGCGTGCAAACTTGTTGTTGAGACCTCGACAAAGTTCGTTTTTACTACTTAATGTTAGACTTAATTAAAATAAAATTTTCGGCAGCCAACCTCTCAATAAATATACCAGCTTTTACCTATTCAAAATGAAGGACTTTTTATGTTTTAATTTCAATGTTACATTAACTAAGAGATGAAACGGATATCCAGTTACTATCCGGTATCCGGCCGGATAAAAACTTGATTTATTGATAAAAGAAGAAACTTGCAGTAAAAAAATGACATATTATGTAGTTGTTTAGTTCAGAAATTCTTTGGTTCAAAATTGATGAATGAATACGCGTTTCTCTGGCAAGGCATTCTTTCTTTTTTTTTTCTCTTTCTTTCTTCTTTCTTTTTTTCTCTCTCTCTTTCTCTCTTCTTTCTTTCAAGGCAAAAAGCAATTGCGCTTGTTTTTGTAATCTTGACCGGGTTCAGAAAAT
The DNA here is from genome assembly GCA_016648135.1 of Agrypnia vestita. Lineage (NCBI taxonomy): Eukaryota > Metazoa > Arthropoda > Insecta > Trichoptera > Phryganeidae > Agrypnia > Agrypnia vestita. The sequence continues at coordinate 12,000 of JADDOH010017691.1, forward strand.
AGTCTTTCGATTTATACGACAGTAGAAAGAGATGAAGGATATATTTTTTTGCATGGTTTTATTGTTCAATATAATATTTATTACACAATTGTGTTATTCATAGTTAAGAGCATTGCTCTTGTGCTCGGACAAGGAACTATGAATTTACATTTTATTACCTACATTTTATTATTTTATATTATATTATATATCTAGGATGAAGTAGTAGAGTGAACGTCTTTGACTTTGAAGGTAATGGTGTCTAGTTCAGTTCATAGACATGTTCTTTCAATTTGCTCTTCAATCGTTCTGTATCCTGTATCTTTTTCATTTCGATTGGAAGGTTGTTAAAAAATTTCATGCCTGAGTATATGAGTATATATTGATATTTTTTTGTATTGCATTTTGAGATTTTAAAATTGTCTCTTAATCTTGGTGTTGTGTTTTTTTCGAAATTTGCCTGATAGTTTTCTTTGATAAGTTGCATAATTGATACTCTTTTGTATATAGATTCCACCTTTGGGACTGGAAACATTTTGAATAGTGTTTGTGTGGGGAATGTTGATTTTTTTAAAGTATGTTTAATAATTGTTCTCTGAATTACTTTAATTCGATCTATTACATTATAATAAGTTCCACCCCACCCTATTATTCCATATTGGAGTGGTGAATGGACAGTTGCATGGTATACCTTTTTTAACAATGTCAAATTTAGTTACTGTTTTGAATTATCTGACCACAATATGATTCAATTAAATTTTGTTTAAGAATATGTACATCATTAACAAACTTTTCAAGGCTCACATATTATGAAAGTGTATATATCAAAATAACAACATTTGATTAATTAAAAATAACATAATATCTGGTCAAAGTCTGGAAAACCCCTTCAGGCACATGGAATATATCAATACCCCAAGCGATATTGTTCAGCATAGCTGTGGCTCTTCCAACGGGAATAACCATCGGCAGGTTAGTACTGTATATTTTAATGTGAAACAATCTATTCTGACGATATCTAAGGTAATTATCAGGAACATACAAACCAATGCTCCACATAATTTCAGTATTATCGATCATACCGCGCAACAATCGATAAAAATGTGTAATCAAGTACACATTCCTTCTAGTCTCTACACTATTGTAGCCAAGCATGCCCTGGAGAAAGTCGGTTGGGTAGAGCCGAGGATAATGCCCGTACTCTCTCATGTAGAGATATCTCAGAAACTTATTTTGGACTTTCTCCACCATAAGAGAGTACTTGACCCCCAAACCGTCGAGCCACTCTCGAGACCTCTAGTCTACCAAGGAGTTGTAAAGAGTTCTCAGTACGCGGGTATTCTCGAAAACCCTGGCAGTACGCAGAACAAATCCTAACATTCTCAAAGCATTACCACTGATCGTCTCTATGTGATCGTGAAATGTTAGGTTGCTCACAAATCTAACACCCAGATCTTTAACTTTAGACGTTCTTGTCAGTTTTTGGTCGCACATTTTGTAGCGATAAATATAGTTTTTTGGGCCCTAGTGATGTAACCGAATACTTGAAAACATTAATCAAAAGTTTGTTTCGTCTTCCCCATTCACATGATTATGGTTGCAGCTACGGTTGATTCGAACTGTCTTGTTTAAAAATTGTTTAAAAGTATCATAGCTTCGCTGTGACACTTTATTCAGTCTCGATCTGTTAATTTTAGCATAAGAAATGACGAGGAACTTCCACCGTTATAAGATTCGTTGCATGACAGTTTTTCATCATCAGGATTTTCTGTCGGTCTCTTTCAGCTTCAACAGTCCCCAAATAAGTTGTCGTGATCCTTGAGTCAAGGAAGATTGCAATCAGGTAGTTTGGATCTTAAAGCCATGTATTCACTAGGGGACAAATTGTCCCTCAACAGCACGCGCGGCATAGAGTCTACGTGACGTTGCAACGTCGTGCACTGTTCCGCGACTTCGCGCACAACATAGCGCGGCATTTCTACGTGCCGTGGCAACGTTGCCATGCGCACGATACCCGAGCGTACTCACTGTAACATTCCGCGGAGCGTCAGTACCACGTGGTATGTAAACAAGTGAATACGCATGCTCTGCATCTGTCAAGATGACAATGCGGGGAAACGAAATCGTTCTCGAACTCGTCGAGCTGTATCGATCGAAGATCGCATAGAATGTCCGTCCTTCTTTCTCTTTGCAGTAAATAATTTCGCATTCTCCTCTTTTTTCTCCTCTTACTTTTCGATAAACTCATTAACATAAACAGATACGCAGTTGACATCATAACCTCCTAGGGCCACATTTCCGTGACGTGGAAAACAATAATTATTTGCAAAAAGGACCTTGTTTTTAATAATATTCAATTTTCTACAGTAAAACCTCGTTAATTTGAAATTGCGACCCAAAAAAACATTTCGAATTGCGCGGAACCCCGTTTTCGCCAAATGAGATACCGCAGCTGTCATCCATAACCTCATCGGATGACATTTCCGCGACAAGATATGTGAGTCCCGGTGTGTACACGTCAAATGACCGCGTCATTGTCCCCGAAACATGAGCGTAGATGTTGATGCGACATGTCGAGCGGAATGTTTCGCGATTTGTCCCCTAGTGAATACATGGCTTAAGGGGCCAAAAAAAACTTTATAATTCAGCCTTTAACAAGACTCGTGCATGGCAAGTCAATGCTTAAGTATCATTCGCTCTCTAATCACTCACGATGACGTCCCCAGCGGCTTAGCTCGGATCTAAACACGTCGTGGCTGTGGGCCAAATATTTGGCCGCCGGATATCCGCTTATCTTGGTGAGGGGTTCGCCGGATATTCGGTATTCGGCATCCGGCCAAACCACTATCCGCTTCATCTCTACTAATTATTAAATATTAATTTAATTTATTAAATACGTTCACAGGTAATAGGTAAGATATTCTTACCACATATCTTCAAGCTAAGCTAAACGCTTGTGCTATGAATATGGTCACAACTTGCTGGTCTCATGAAAAGAAACTGGAACCCCCGACAACTAATTGGATCGCTAGGCGAGTTTCTTAACCACTAGACCAACAAGCTATTTAAAAAATACATAAAATGCTTCCCTTTCTTCTAATATAAATGTGTATTGTAATATTTCACTTATAAACAGGTTGGTTTATATTTAATATAAATGTTTTCACGGGTTGAAAATAAAGATTGAAAAAAAACTGACAAAATTTGTATAAGCCACTTTAAATATTTTTAGCATCGGCTGGTTTCCATACTATTGTATCTTCATAAGGACGAGTGAATAACAACTGTTTCGTAAATTAAAACGTGTAGAGGAATCCAATATTAAATAACAGGTTATCCTTAAAATTAAATTGTTATACATTTTATAAGATTTAGGTTCGAGGAAAATCAAAAACTAAATAGGTTCGAGGAACGTTTTCATTTGATTAATGTTTAGAAATTATTTAATCGAATGTCTTTTTTATTTATAAGTCAAATTTGCATGCCATTTTCTTCAAAATGTTCAATTAGTTTTATTTAAATGTGTTACCAGTCTCTATTGGGTGGTTTGAGATTTCTGAAAAATATTATTACTTAAGTAGCCACCCGACAATTGATTATTTTATACAAATTAATTCCTGGAACAGCTATTGGGCGTAAGACACGTGGTGTGGTGGTATCTATCGGAAAAAATCGACATTATAAATAATCGACGTGATTTAAACAAAATTTGTTAGTTTTTACCCGGTTTCACGACGCAAAGGAGGGTAATGTGTTTATCAGCCTATGTATGTTTGTTTGTTTCTTTTTGGCGCTCTAGAGACCAAACGCAATGGCCGATTTTGATGATTCTTACGTCAATCGATTTGTCTTAATCTTGCAAGTGTCACCAAAGTATGTACTCATAATTTAGTATGACGACAACCAAACGCCATATTGTGAAAAATAAAAAAAATGAAAATCGACAAGCTATATTAAATGGGGTATCATTAAATAGGTTTTTAATAATCATCCTTAGCTTTTTCCTACCATTTTTCATTTCGAATGAACATTTAGGATCTATAACGATTTAAAGTTGGTTAGCAATCACACTCACTTAAATTTTCAACACTTATAATAAAGCTATGACAAAGTTCTGATACTGTGGCATAATAGGTCTTATTAACGTGAACATAATTATCATAATGCAATTCAATATTATTCTTAAAATCGAATGACAAGCCCACAATTTTACTGCTTTGAAAAATAATTTTAACGACCGTTACCTAAAGCTTTACTTAATACAGTAAGAAATAACTTAATTAGGAATAAATAAATAATAAACAAATTTACCGTCTTATAATACTAACTGGAAAGTGTAAAATAAAAATAGTAAATTTAAAAATCAAAAAATTTGACTGCGTAAAAAGTGAAATTTAAATAAAAACCGAAAAGAAAGAAACAAGTCTAGTAGTCTGTTAAGTAATATTAGATAACTGCATCCTTGAAACAGTTTCATAATCGATACACACGTAAAACAAATAAGAAATTCTAATGCGGAACATGCGACTTTTAACCTTTACTGGAATGATTTGAGCCAGTCAAGACTTTAAATAAATGTATGTGCAAAGTTGACGATATAATATGTAACAACAAATAATTTTATTAGATTTCTTCTTCTTCTTCTGGTGTCATGTCAGGTCCCCCCAACGTTGACTATCACCCGAAAGAAAGCGTCCCTGTCCTAGGCAGCACGAAATAGCTCTCCAACACTTCTTATGCTTATTTATTAGATTTATGTACATATAAAACCGCATTGGATATAACATTTACATATAGATTTTTTATTTCGATCCTCTCAACTGGAAATATTATGTTTATAATGACTATTCACTATTCGTGTTACGAGTTTATAAAAACTCGTGAAAAACTCACAAATCGGCAAAACAAAATTTGACCATGACCTAGGCACGTAGTGGTCGTCGACATGGCGTCCAAAACATGCTTACTGGAACCTGTTTGGAACCTGCTAATTGCAGAAATATCCAACAACACGGACCTCTCGTTTCTTTTCATGAATAATTGGACTATTTTTATGCAAACAGGATCCAACCCACAAAGTTACAAATAAATTAAGGGGGAATACCTACCTAGACATTTCGAAAAAATCGATTTTTAAATTTTTGCATTTTATTAATACTCGAGGTCGAGGTCGAAAATTTCAAGCAAAAATTACAAAGTTATAGCTGATAATAGTGTCATCCCTTTATTGATTACTCGCCGCGCCACACGGCGCCACGGTACACGCAGGTACCTGCCAGTCGGGCTCTTTCATAATTGAAACGTTAGATATATTTTTATTATGTTTGTGAAGAGTGCTCGATGATATGTGAATTCAAAATAAGGTGGAGGACTTATATTATTGACCTGTAATCGATGATTTTATGTAAGTTGAAAATTTTTGCGATTTATTCATTAAGCTACAGATAGACATGCTTATTAGTGGCATGCCACTTAGTGGCATGCTCATAAATCAACCGCACATTACTAGCAATGTGCGTACACACATGCCACTAATAAGCAAGGCCTAAAGAAGGTCGATATTGCGCATGCTCACGTGCCACTAATAAGCATGTGTATCAGTTTTCAATTATGTTTTACTCGAAACCATGTTTTAAAAATCGGTGACGAAAATATCTCGGCAACCACTGAACCGATCAATTTGAAATTTCTAGTGGTT
>JADDOH010017692.1:0-43772 GCA_016648135.1 Agrypnia vestita
CCACGGGGCTTGTTCTGCAGGTCGAAATTTCCAGAACGAAAACGTTGGAACCAAAAACGCACTGTGTTTTCTTTTGCGGCACCGTCGCATTACACATCATTAATCCTTCGAGCCGTTTCTGCAGCACTGGTGCCACGGTGGAACTCGTACTCGTAAATAAGGCGATATTTCAAGTTTTTCATTTTGTAAACTGAGTGACGCAAAGAAAAAAACAATTGAGGAAAAAACAAATGAATTATAATTTTCAAAACACAAATACATGAGTAAATAGCTGTATTAATTTGGATTTGGAATTCCTAACCAAAGAGAAGATATTTGAGATCAAATTTGCCAGTACGGCAAAACGCCAATTTCATATGTAAGGACCTAATATATTAAATTACTGTAAGTTTAGTGTTATGTTATATGTTTTAATTCGTCTTTAATGGGAGTATAATAAAAACTTGGTTTTTATGGGTTACTTTTTTATTCGTATAAATAATATTACAACAAAGCTATTTTGTTATTTTTGAAAACGGTAATTTGAAAAAGGCATTTCTAGCACACACGGCGATCCAAAAATGAAAGAGAGCACTGTTCGCGATACATATCGGTCCTGGATGTGGCCTTCTGAACGTTTTGCCAATAATACTAATACGGGTGCTCGGTATGCAAGTGGAGCAGAGATCCGCGTCGCGCAGAATTCGCGTGAAACCACACCATGAATAATCAATCCAAGGTAGACAATCGCACGTATTTAAATGAGCAAAACACATAAAAGCATAGATTAACGGTGAAACATTACGTGGGTATCCAATAAGTCAAACTAAAAGGCAGGCAAGTATTTCAAGGCAAATTTCAAATTGACGAAAAATTCAAAAATACATGTTTTATTTAGTGTATTTTGGCACAAACACAGGCATGTCATGCCCATACATTTCGTGCATGATGGTATAACATAATGTCATCTAAATACTTATATTATGTTACATAATAATATTGCAAAGATGTGATCACCCAAGGAAGGTTATATTGTAAATTACAATAAAATGTTATTTTTACTTCCTTTCTTTTAACTCGTGGTGTTTGCTTGCTTGTTTGACTTTGAATCGATTTTTAACCCTTTTCCCGTGATCCAATCGAGCTGAAACTTTGCAAGCAGACTGGTGGTGACGATCAAGAAGATCTATCAAATTTTCGTTAAAAAAATTATAGTATAATTTTGGATTTTTCAAATTTTTAATGGTTTTTTCATACAAATCAGTAAGTTGTATGGAGATTCCGACGCATATGGTAGGCGCGAAACCCGAAAATGAGAAAGGGAGTATTGTAAAAACTTGATTTTTATGGGTTACTTTTTTGAATTTCGATTTGCAGTCTGAAGATATGTCTATATTGCTTTGCAAATGAAGAATATTGTACCTACTTTGTAATGAATAGCGGTTATGGAGAAAGGTATCCGATATTTTCATGAAAAATATGTAGATATATATATATATATATAGATAGATATTTATACATATATATATTGTATACAAGTATATATAATATATATTATATATATCTATATATATCTAATATATATATATATATAGACGAAGTGGAAATTAATACATATACTAGTTAATGTATACGAAATTTTATCTGTAACATATATACATATTTTTGTATATTTTATAGTATAAATTGTAGCATATTGAAATTAACATACACACTGTACAATTACATTATACAGAAGCTGAATATGGGGAATCTAGAGGATCAAAATGGAGTAAGGGCAAAAAAGAATGAATATAGACTAAATGCGGTCGCTTAAAAACATGTGCGAAGTATCATTGTTCGATAGAGTGAGAAATGAACAAATTAAAAGTGAAAGTAATGCTGGGTGCAGCGTAGTAAATAGAATAAAGAATGAATCGCTGAGAAGCATGGAAGGGATGGTAAAGAAATATATGTGGCGTGACATGGCATGGTCAAGTAAACTAAATATTGAAGGGTGCCTCGTTAAAAACTACAACCTAAGAGCGTGCATGAAAATAAAGACAAAAGTGGTGTGCCACGATAGAAGAGTATGGCGTCCTATCCTCTCTCCCTTTCCCTGCGGAGAAATTGTGTGTTTAGCTAGTTACTTACTTAAAGTTGCGAATTAAAAATACCATCCGGCACTGGCTACATGAATCAGACAGATTTCATCTTCACTGTTTGGTAGAAATTAAGGTCTTAATTTGGCCACTGGTCCCAAAAATCGCTAAATCAGGCTGTAGAGTCGAGATACATAAGAGGGGTTGTAGGAGTGATGAAAATTGATCAAATCAGGAATGATATCATCCAAGAGGATCTTGGGATGAATCCGCTGCCGCTCTAAATAGAAAAATCTCAGCTTAGTTGGTTAGAACACATCCTAAACGTCTCGTCTCGTCAAAGTCAGAGGGAAAGGAGTCCTGTAGAATGACCCAGGAAAATATGAAAAGATAAATGAAGAGACTCCAAGTAACTGACACAACGCAGGACAGAGAGCGGTGGAAGAGTGTCATCCAAGAATCCAAGCCCTCGACAAGATTATGCCAGAGGAGATGATGAAGAAGAAGAAAAATAAAGTATAGTACGTCCTCACATTTTTTAATTTTCAAAATCTGAAAACTGAAAATTGAAAAAAAAACTGAAGAATATAGCGTTGCGTCTACATCCCGTTCTTCGTATTGACTTTTCGCAGTTAATTAATGCAAGCAAAGCGGCGTAATTTGCAAGTCGCTCTGTCCAATCACCGCCCGTACAAATGTCAAAGGTAATCGTGTAATTAATTAGCGGTGATTAGCATTCCACAAAGGATACAAGTTTATTTATTGGAATCCTACAACCGAATATTATCGTATATCTAAAAACGCTATAATTGCACGTTTGCTGTTGAACTGTAGCAATTATATTATCGCCAAAAGAAAATTGCTCGATAATGTCAATGGAAATTACAAGTCTAAATAAAATAATTGTTGTATAATTTTATCGTATAATTTTATGGCTTTGTTTTTTAACAGATTATAGGCGACAAATGTTAAAATACATGTTAGATAAACATCGTCATGGATAACAACAGAAAACTATTCAACCATAACTAAACAAATGTTATTTGTAATAGTGTACTTAGATATTGATTGTAAAATATATTATTATTATCATACATATTTCGTAAAAACTCCAGGATGACCCAATGCTCTACGATCCCGCAAAGAACACCCAGAACCGAAGAAAACACAGCCTGAGAGCGAGAAAAGCCGACCCCAATAGCCTACCTAAACAATGAGTTGGTTCAGGGTCGGAAAGAAGAAAAAAAGAATAATATTATATATATATATATATTATATATATATATATATATATATATATATATATTGTAAAAGTCCACCTGGAGCCAATAATAAATAAGTCAATAAGTTCTTCAAATGTTTTAAATTCTCTTTATGGCGTCATTTATAAATAAAATAGTTAACATTTTTTTTTGTAAAAATTCCACGTGTTTCGGGAGCCGGGATTCCTGAAACATGTTGAATTTTAAGTTTGGTTAAAAAAAAGTATTAATTAACATATTTAAATCATTAAGTATCTAATAAAATACTTTTTAGGTATTGAAAAAACGGATATTTTATACGAACCGTACTGATATCCGATTTTCGACGTTTCCTTTTGTTATATTACAGCGTCATTAAGAGACTGCCCTATCGCCGTGGAGGCAAAGGACACATCCATACGGTTCTAATAAAATATGTGTTATTTTCGATACCCAAATATGTCAAAAGACCATAATATAAGCCTTAAATCCGCCACTACTAAATGAAGGTACTCTGCCAATTTTAATTACTATCGCTTCTCCGATACTTTCCTGTTTCCTCCACCCGCCAACACTGGACATCCTTTACATAGATTTTTTTCTCTTAAATAAATATTACCCAATATTAAATTTATTATGCCTGCTTTAATTATCACAGACACATTATTTTTTAAATGTGTATCTAAACACATTTGCTATAAATGACCAGGTTAATTAAAATAACTTCAAACAGCTAGTTTTCCTTCAAAGCTTTATACGAAAGGGCAAACAACTTTTCAAATAAACATTCTTTATCGAGTTTTCCAAGTCTTCCATTGTTACATAAATCCATAAATCAGGTGTATTGAAAAAAACTCTATAAATATTCAATAAACCGCGATATTCCATTGAGAAAGGAGGACTGTGTACAGTAATCATCCACTCCCGTATACGTTTTACCTTATTTGCTTATTTACAAGCCTGTTACAATCATTTTAATGAGTTGTATGACAACAAGTCACTCAGAAATATATTACATATAACTTATAAAGGTATATTACATTATTAACATAATCCATTTATAAATACTACCCATTGCAGACAATGACGCAATTTCTGGAAAATTTCATAGCACTTTTTTCGATCGTGTTCAGCATTCTTCAAAACCATCGTCCACTAAAAATATGAACACCATTTTATAGACACGATAACTCCTGCAGTTCTCATGAATTTTTGATAAAACTTTTATAAAAAATCGACGATTAATGATTATCGATATTCTTTCGATAATCATTAATTCTTCTTCACTTCATAACAGTAGTAAATTCAAAAATATACAATTCTGAAAAAACATAAAACGGTTAACATCACCTGTCATAATACTTCACCATTTCTGTCAATGTTTCCACTGACGGCGGAAAAAACCCTCCCCTTACCAGTTGAAAATACGTTGTATTTAGATTATTTGTTAATTACACCTAATGATTAGAGCGAGACTACTTCCCTCGAAACTATACGAGTGATAAAATAACTCGACTTGTGCATAGACAACATAAAGTTTAGTTTAGGGTAAATTAAAAGATAAAATCCAGTTAACAACAAGTTCAAAACGGCGACTATCCAAAAAATACTAAATATTTTAGCATAAATAAGTACAAATAATAGGTATTCAAAGCTGCCAAAAATCCTTTTACGAAATTCCATAGAAGACACCCATCTCAGATAATTGCATCGTTTTTTATTGATCAAGTTTCACTTTAATAAGAAAAGCGGTTAAAGGTGACATCGTGGTTTCTTAAATTGTGGTTCGTAGTAATTTCAGCGAAACGAAATATATACTAATTTTCTATACCTGATGATTTCCCTTAAAGAAACAAAAACGAATAAATATTATTATCATCGTAAAATTGTTTTAGTTTTTGTTCTAGTTTTAGAATAAAATTTTATTAAAAAACTAGAAGAAAAACTAAAAAACCTTTATATAACTAGAAATAACACATCAATAATGACAATACATTAACTAATTAAAACCTAAAACTATTAATTATTAAAATCTAAATTTTGCAAAAGCAAGTAATTAAGTCAAATAATTTATGAATGTATATTGCACATTCATATTAGTATTGTATAACAATTTCAAGATAAGGGCGCGTACTTTTTTCTTCTATTAATTTAGACGCGCTTGTTAGTCTAGCGTCCATATACCACGTGGCCTGACCAAAGCAGGGAGGGATTCGACAGAATGCTATGCTGGGCTACGTATGGGCAGGGGTGCAAGGCAGAGCCGAGCTAAGTAATTCTTTATTTATATTATTGCACAAAATGTATTCTGGAATTAATAGGAAAAAAACTACACTCCACTCGATCAAGGTCAAGGCAAAAGTCAGGTTACTGCTACATGGAGGGGTTCAAAAGAAATGAAAATGAAACCACGTGGTTTATGGACGCACCCTAAGACACTTGTTTAGTAATTAAATGGCCAGGGATTCAAACCTCGTCCGTCAAGTATTTTTATAGAACATGTTTGAAAATAATAGGGATATTGATATGATACATATTTTGTGTTTTTATTTTTTTAAATAGTAATAAAACTTAATAACAGAACTTGTTAAATGTTTAAAAAAATTGATTTAAATATACGTTTCTATATTCTGAAACTCTTTGTTTCATAATTATACATAATATTCTGTTATTTTCAAAAGAAAATTAAGCCAAATTGTGGATTTGTTTGGCGTGAGGAAATAATATTCGCAGGTTTGGTAAATGTTATGAATTATGCTAGCCGCGCGGTCTAAGGGTGCGCCGACAGCCTATCGATCAGTGGTCCGTGATTATCTAAGTTTGAGAAGCACTGGACCGCGTCACGAGCGACAAAATACCGGTAGCCGATACGCACAAAACAGTTTACTTCTTCAGAGAGAGGAGTCACGCTAAATTATCAATTTCATCTTCTGTTCATTTCTGATCAACGAAAAACTTTATTGGCAATTGCATTATTTGGAGATTGGAGTATTTTTTGTCCAGCTAACTTAATTATATTTGCGAAATTTGATTACCTACTGTTAATTTGCAGTACATTGCTATGTATGCACCATTTTACCGTCTACGGAAATCATTTACTAATTAATAATATTTAATATTTTTAGTTTATTTATGGGTGAAACTATTCGTTTAGATATGCATAATGTAATTGTCACATTTTTATGAAGATAAAAGCATATATTTTTTAAATTTTATACTACGTTATGGCGCGTTAATTAATACATACATATGTCTATGCGAGTATCGTCTTTATAACTGACGAGTACATTTCAAAAAAACTATGTGAAAAGCCATTTTACATTAGACTAAAAAATAATAACAACACTGTTTACTTTCACTAATTTATAATTATTAAAACGTTTTCAATGATGACGCGTCATCTCCAATGACATTACTAATACTTAAGAATAAAGGATTACGTACTACTTAGATGTAAAGAGTGGAGAGAAAATTAGAGTCAGATTAGATAAGACGGCGGGGTCGATAAACATAGAAAAAGAAGATATTTTGATTTTAATCGGTAAGTTTTCTAAGATCTAATTTCTTTCCTTTTTTACAAATGTACATATTTTTCATAACACTTTTAATATTGAATTAATTTCTTAATTAAATTAATTTTACTAAACAAATTTTAACAACACATAGTTTTTTTTACACATAAATTAACACAAAATTTTACACATAAAAAAAAATTACACAAAAAAAAACAACACATAAATTAATTTTACTAAACAAGTTTTAACAACACAGATACAACAGTAGTTTTAACGACTAATTATGTAATTAACATAATTAACTAGAATATACTTTGTAAAAACCATTAATTAACACATGCCTTTTTAATTGTGTATTTCTTCAATATGAGCAAAAAGTTTTTATGGTGACATTATTAATATAATTCATTTGAATAATCTTTGTTATCACCACTTATTTGTTGAAAACACCAACGTGTTTCGGATCCAATAATCATTGATTTCTTGTATATTTAAAAAAAAATTAAGAGATTATAAATCAAACGTGTAGGTATTACACGACAAATCGTTACAAACTACGTAGGTATATATATTAATTGTAAATTTTATTCGGGGAATAAATCTGACAAAAATGATTAAACAGCTTGATTAAAAGAGAATTTGAAAAGCGTTTTTTAAAAAAACGTAAAATCGTTAAACTTCAAACACTTAAAGTAAGTTTTCACATGGAATTGGCTACTACTTTTTTACATCCTTCGGAGTGGGATTTGTTTGATGACCACGTGATTTTTATCGCTAGCGAAAAATCATTTAAAAAGAAGGAAAATTTGATTTCAAAACATAACCATTATGATATTTTTCAAAACCGGGGTTTATAAATTGTTTCGTAATGCTTGTAAGGGACCATTAATTCTTATATATTGTATAATTATTATTATGTATTTCTTGGTTTGAAAAATAATTAATAATTAATACATATTATTTACTGTTCTGAGTTGCTCCGCGTAAAGTGACCGCAAATGATCGATGAAGTAATAACTACTAATAAATCTGTCTACATAAATATATATGTCTACGTATATATAGCAATTCACATGAAACGTTATAAGACACAGGCATATAGGTAGAAGAGGATAGGATCGAGCGATTAAAATTATCGTATCGTTGATGCATCATATCTGCGATTGAATGTCTTCCGTTATAAACATTTTTCATCAATCAGTTGCACTCTAGAATCCTACGTAAAAAATATTTCCCCACCTGCGGGTCATCTAGAATGGACCGCTGATTTATAATAAAATCGAATTCCATAGTTTTTGGATTTTACAGTACATTTTGGATGTAGAGCTTCGCAAAAAAACTTGAAGCATCAAACGATTTTAAAAACAACTAAAGATATTTTAAATAAGTGCAAACATTATTAAATAATCATTTTAGACTAGCTTTAACTCGTCAAAGTGAATGAATACCTTTAAATATGTATTTCGGCGGTTATGAGAACGGCGCCATCTAAATATACAGAAAATAATAAATTTTTTATTGCTTTTCATACCTCATTATTTTATAAACCTCATCATTATTTGCGCCAACTTCGGACTTTCGAACTAGTGTCGGACATTGTTACATATAGAATTATGTATTTGGGCAGTGCCACGATTCGTAATAACACGCGTTGCCCGTTGACTCGAAACAACGCGTATGAATATGTATATTATGATGTGCATTTTTCGATGTGAGTTTTGACCGTTCGAATTTACTCCCAAGAGCTCAGAGAAGTTTCATTTCAAGCAACTAGTTACGGTTTACTAGAGATACTCTTCAGCAACATCAAGGCTCGTGTACGCGTGTTAGACGTGTCGTGTATTGTGTGTCTCATCATCTCGTACCCAGGAAATGAAGCAAGTTATCGTTGCGATCGCGATTCAGACATCAGAATGAAGTGAAAACGGCGACATAATTAATCTGCGTATGCAAAGCGAGCACCTAAGGTAAAAATACAACGAGTTTTCTCTGCGCGGCGGGCAGACAGAGCGGCTTGCCATATCCATAGTGCGGAAACTGTTCGGGGAAGTGATGGAGACACACTGCGAGGTGGAGTGGAGGCAGGAAGCTGAGTCACACGACCGACGCGTCAATCAGTGTTCACCACGAGGTCGTGCTCCAAGACCTACCAGCTGCACAACTACGCTGATGCAACTAGTGCGGTGCATCGGACCTCGCTAGATAGAAGCCCGAAAGGTCCATGCCCACGAAACCAAACGATAAAATAATTGATCATGATTACGTGAATACATGAGTAATATTATTATATTCGAGCAATCTAGAAAATTTAAGAAAAAAAATTAACTGCCTTATTGCGGAATTATGCCAGAAGCTTCGAGAAAATCAAATGATTATAAATATGCGCTGAAGACAGTCTTGCGAAGAATAGAAACAACTGTGATCGCTGTTAATAATTATAATAATTGGATCATTTATATAGCGCCGTTTTCGTGAGTACTCACCTCTGTTGAAAAAGGTTTTAGCTATTTTATATAAAAGCATGTCTTTATTTGTTTTTAAATATAATATTATTTTCTATTTTTAAGTCTTCATTACATTGAATATTGTAATCAATTCGAATTGCGTCAAAGACATGTTTGTTTCCCGAGGGCTTCAAATTAACCTCAAACTCAATTGTCATTGGCATGTATGTCTGACAAGATGACGCCGTTGTTAATGAGATATCTATATTTTTGATTGGAGTTTTTAAAGCAATATCCTTTTTTATATGTATATGACATTCTTTCAAATTATTAACGCTACACTACAACACGCCTGAAAATTATTTCAATTCTTAACTGCTTTTTTGACCAGAAAATCGTAAAAAAAGGCATCGTCTCTAAGAGACATCGATAATATATATCTTGATCGAGTAGAAAGTTAAGAAGAATTTATCTACGTCTCCTAATTTCGAACGTGCGTCCGTCCTTCCGTAACTTCCTGGAATTACAACAACAAATCTGACAATCAGCAACGAATATTCACCAAAAATGTCGTCATTAAAGAGTTGCTGCTATAAATATACTTCAGGTCTTAACTCGATGAAATTAGTTTGCAAGTTAATGTGAAATTAGTTTCATGTTTAAAAAACAAATGGTTTTCTATTCATGAATTTTCAGTTTCAAAATCCTGCAATTATCATGTCCCGTGATTTTTCACGGGTCGTTGCTAGTCGCAATATAGTTATCGATTAAACGTAACCACCCAGGGGGGGGAGTCGATTAATCGTGATTGTGATTGTGACAATGCATGCCGCATGGCATGATTGAACCAATCAAGGCGGAAAGTAACGCCGGTTGCGCAACCTGATACCACAAATGCAAACGGAACACTCACACGATATCCATTGTCACAGTTGCATAACCGCCTTGCATATCGATCTTCCGGCAAATGCACTCACGCATCGCCGATACTATTAATAATGATAACCCAACATTAATCATTACTGTCCTTTCACGCGGCTAGATCAATAAATGTAAAAAGTGCATGAGTTTAAACTGTCTTATACTTTTATTCGATACTTTTATTTATTTTTCCTCAATAGGTTTTCATACGGCCATCGATATTCATTTACATCAGTGATGTAATTAGACAGAGCCTCTGTACAATTACAAGAAACCCTAATTTACAGGAGTAAGTACAATATACGTATAGGTTCTTATATTCTTTCATCGATTCCCTAGTACCTACGTACATACATATAATAAAGGAATGAAAATGAAAAGGGTCGTGATTGCGAGGAACGCTTTATTTAGTACAAAGAATGTTGTTTGTGTTATTTGCGTCAATCTATGTTTGAATACAGAATTATGGGATGGGGTGGAGCAATTAAAATATGTCTAAAATATGGCAAATAATTTAATAACATAAACTATTCCAAGAATCAGTAAGTGTGCGTCAGTTCAAATAAAAATGCACTGGATTTTTAGGTATCGATCTTCACGATTTGATCAATAAATAAGTGCAATTGTCACAAAAATAATTGTGTTTGTAAAGTTGTCCTGGACGACATACACTCGACGTTGGTAGCCATTTTAGATGGTTACTTAATTATTGGCTTCTGAAAAGGTTTGATGTGTTTTTGTGTGCTCGGAGATTTTCATCTTATGGAAAAAATGAAAAAAAAAAATCAGGAAATTTTTTTAATTGCTTGTTAAAAATCCGTCAAGAAAAAAAATATTTTTTCAAATTTACATTAAAATTGTTGTTAGGTACGTACATTCTGTTATCCAATTAAATTAATATTAAACCCCTTGGATGTACGTACCCAGCTAGGCTGGATACGCAAAATTCAGTTGATTAATTTATTTAAAAAAAAACTTTTTTTTCCATATCCATTCAAATGACAAATACTACACTGTTGTGGAATTATTTTTATTTTTAACACTTTAAGGGGTCCAATTTCTGAAGCGATACACATCAAAAAACACCCAGGTCAGTTAATAACAGATTTATTGTGACCTCACCGGGAATTGAGTCCGGAACCCTCGGTGTGGGAAACCAGTAAGGTGGCCCACTGGGCTACGAGGGCCGCTACATTAAGAAAAAAGTATTTTTCAAGAACATACTCATAATCTACTAAAACTTTTTAAGGTTTTATCTATAGGTAGGTACTATATACCGTATCGTTATAAACAAGTGTTAAATGTAAATAAATTAAATAATAAAAATAAAATTACAAGTTAATGTCTTGTGCGTTAATTAACTCTTGAGAAACGTTCTTATTTTCTGGGATATACTGCCGTGCAAGGGCGTGCATTGATAACAAGAAGCATGATTTTTCTTAAGCATATATTTTGAAAAGAAACCGAAATAAAATATACCTATATCTCGTAATATTTCTATCATAATAATTAACACATTATTCAGATTTTAACATTTCATAATATTCTGCCAGATAAATATTTAATTACGATTTTTTTTCCCAAATATATGTTTAAATAAAAGGCATGCTTCTTGTTCTCACTGCTCGTCACTGCCGTGTACATAAGACTTTCTTGGCCGATGTTTCGGATCGAAAAAATTAAAATTATTTTTTATTAAAACCTACGCTAGCTATTCAGCTAGCCCTAGCGTATGTTCCTGTGTCCGTAATTAACATCCAAATTTTGCAGCCGATTTCACTTCATTTCCGTCCGTATGAAGTATGAAGTAAAATACGTTACGGCGCGTTATTATGCATAGTAGTGAAGAGTGAACCGTCGAATTTCATTGGGTGATAATAGCGTATCGGTTAATAACAGTTTTTCGCTTTTGTTTTTTCTTTATATTCTCTTCCACTTCACATCGCTCGCTCAATTAGCGTAATCATGTCAGAGATTAATGGCCTTTAATCACGTTACGAATCGCATGTGAATTCTTAATTGGGTTAGATTGGAAGAAATTCGAGCGACGAGCCGACAATGTTTCGTTTCACACACAAATGCGTAATACCTTCAATCATTAATTAAAAATATCAAATAATTTATGATGCAATTTTAAATAGATATAGAATAGTTTCACTTACAATAGATTTTTTTAAATAAATATATTTCTAACAGTATTTTCATATGCACTCGTATGTTCTGAAAGTACAATTTTTAATTTTGTCCACAGAGAGATTATTTTTATAAAAGGAATTAATAAAATTAAAATAATAATTTTCAGGTGTATTCCTGTGGACATATTTGTTAAATAATTCGGAAGAATTCCATACATCCACATATTATATAGAATTATCATTACACACCAGCTATCTATCTAATCTAAAGCTTCGTCTCTGTGAGACTACTATGGTCTATCTTAATTAAAAATATATAATTTCCTTTATTGATTTACGTTTTAATATGAATTATATAAAATAACGTGCAGGGCATATGAAAAATCTACTAACCCGAGCGATTTTATTTATTTTTATTATTTTTTATTTTATTATTATTTATAAATACATTTTTTCCAATAATGATGGTTAATAAATATCCTTAGGTTTTCACGGCCGTTCACAAACTTCTGTGTATAGTTTTCTGGGATATTCTGCCGTGTATATGTGACCTCTCTGGCCAACGTTTCGGATCCCATTGCAGGGTCTATCATCAGGTCTGATGTGAGACATAACAATTGAGTGTACCTATATAATTTTTCTTATAAGTAATCTTATTCTATTTCTAGTTTTATACTTATATGGTAATTGTAGGGTTTAAAAGCAAAAGCAGCAATATCCAAAAAAAATTGAACGCAGTCATCGAGGATTAATTTATAATATACTAGATTCGATATTTTATACGAAATATACCATATAAATTTATAGGAAACATGAATTTGGATGGGATGGATATATAAAATCTAGAATTCAGTACATTTTAAATTATTATACCTCAATGACCGCATTCAATTTTTTTTATTTTTTGGATATTGCTGCCTTTGCTTTTTCTTATACCCCACAATTATACTAATAAAAAAATGTTTTTGCATTTTGTTATTAAAAATTTTGTGAGAAAATTATATACAAGTAATTTTTTAAATTTCTTCAATTCTGCTGTACTAATTTTTATAATATAATTCTCATTACCCTATTTTGCCGTAGTTTCTTGATGTTTCCTTCATTGGCTAAATATAACACTGGAGAACAATACATAGTTTATGTGAGGAGTAATTATCATCTCGCATATTAACTCTGCCCTATTTTTTCTCAACCTTCGAAGAATTTTTTTTTAAAACATATGTATTCAAATTTTGTTGCCAACGTTAATTTTGAATATCAAATAACACCCAAATATTTCATTTCAGCCACCTTTTCAATATTTACGTTCAAGACCGCATATTTGGTGCTTTCTTGCCCAGTTCCATGTTATACTTTTTGCTAATATGCATTTAAATTAATTTAAGCTAATTTATTTTTAGCCGACCGATTCAAATCTTCGTTCAGTTTATTTATTTTGGTGAATGATCCTCGGATGATGTATACCTACATACATAGATTCATTAAGTTTTTTTTTTAATTTCAATTTCTTCTGTATGCTGTATTTAGTTTTTTTTCCGTATATAATTCTCATTGCCCTGTTTTATAAAATATATACAAGTCGCTAATCCGTCCCTGAATAAAGTACAAAATCACTACGCGAGCCGTTAATACGAAGAAAGTGTGTAAATTGTGTGTGCGTAAATTATAAATATAATCAATTTGATCAATAAAATAATCCCAATTAAACAAGGGGGAAATAATGCCAGCGTCAAACGAAGCAAACCAGTTTGGTTAAATAACAACCAGCTTTCCTCCGTCCGCACAGCAGAGCAGCCACACGACCCGGGCGCCGAGCCTGGCGATGGAATTCAAGTGAAACTAATATTTACAATCGCGATACAAGAAACTGCTTTTTAGGACATATCTACAATGTAAGATGTTCACCGCCATCACCATGACTCACTTGGCAGAAAGTACGCGCGCGCATACGCACACATCTACACGAGAAAGTAAATATTATATTGGACATGGCAGATTTGGCTACCTAGCAGATAATTTCGTATGGTTGCGAATAGATTAATTCGCGACACGCAAAGACAATTAATTGAATTGCAATACTAAAATATCTCTTGTTATAAACCTCCACAATCAAAGACGTAACTAAGGATTGGCTCCCACGTTAAACTCCACTACACAAGAGCGCCTACACTACTCGTATTTTATAGTACCAGTGAGGAATATAACTCGCCACTATGCAGAACTCAGAGACTTGGCAATTTTAACAGTAATGTAGAAATTTTATGCAAGTTTTCAACCGTATAAATCTGTCATTACTAAAGCTCAAGCGCATGATTCAATTTAATTTTTACCCCTTTTTGTTATTATCGAAATGTAAGTGTTCTTTTATTTCTATCAAGGTGATTTTTTAGGCTGCTACCAATTTTTATCGACGATCCCTTAGGGCTGGTTGTTTCAAGTTGGATCAAAGTAAAAGTTCGTTTAGATTTATTATTAGATTTTTAGGTTCTCCACCAATCAAACGACCCGTTTCCGTAAAAATCTATACTTTAAACAAACTTTTATTCTAATCCAACTTGAAACAACCGGGCTTTAGTGTACTATCGAGTCTGCAAAAATTCTATTTGTGTTTTGTTTCTTCAAACTATTGGCTTTGTAATTTTGCGCAGTAGCAATCATTAGCGTCGTTATCATTGTCGTATAGCAAAGATTTAAATACAAAAAATTTCACACGAAGCAAACACATGCGAGTGCATCTGAAAGTCCACAAGTACCTACCTTTTTTTATTGATGTGTGATTTTTTTTACGAATATTTATTTTTTTACCGTACGTGTCTTCAATGACATATACAGAAATTCATAACCGAAAGAAAAATTTTAAGGAGGCCAAGACCCACCAGGAGCTGCAGAGCTGGTAGTGATGATGATCTTATATACGATAAGTACATATACAGAGTTCCCTTTCATTTTGCATTAGCCCCACTTTTAAGTTACGCCACTGGTTACAATATGAAACCCACATAATTATTATTTTACAAGAAAGATCTAAAACCAGCGGAACTCTAAAAATTATCATAACATCAACAATATTGATAGACATTTAGATATAATTCCTGGAATTTAGATTTATCTCTCGTACCTAATGAAGTACCTACCTACATTTTCATGGTAGCTAGAAGGCATTTTGTAAAAATCAGAATACATTTATTGCTATAACATTATTATAATAAATTGTTATTAAGAACCTTTAATCTGTAGAGTTATTTATAAATGATTTCATGGACTATAGGACGTATTGCCAGCCGACGTTATTTATAGACGTTTATTTACTCGTAAACAACGTTTTGCATTACTACAATTATCAGAAAATTTATGTTTCACTGTAGGGATGTTAAAAGAATTTTAAAAGAAAATACAAACAAGAGAAATTGACAATTAGCATGACAATTAGACAAATAAATTGCCAATTAGGCAATAACCAAGAGACGAGAAAAATAGAGAGAAAATTTTATAAATTTATAACAGAAATGACTTTTTAAAATATCAAATTGACTTAAGTTATTACTTTTTTATTGATTTATTAAAAATTAGGTTTTGTGGAGGTCTTCTTCTTCTTCTTCCTCCTCAACTATCTCTCCACTGCTGGATGTAGGCGTCTTCGAATATTTTTCGATCCTCTCTTCTTTGGGCTTTTCTTATCCGACCACTAAGCGCGACGAGGACAACATCATCGGTCCATCTTTTCTGAGGCCCCCCTATTCCTCTTTTCGTGTCTCATAGTCTCCACTGCAGAACTCTGGGTTCTCATCTATCTATCCCTTGTCCGGCATCATGACCTGCCCATTGCTATTTTAATTTAGCAATACGGTACACCACATCGACAACGTTTGTCCGGCGTGTGATTTCCTCCTTTCTGATTAAATCTCTCAGACCTACCTAGCATCTGTCCCTCCATAGATCGCTGTGTACATCTTAGTTTATGAATGGTCCTCGCAGTTGGCGTGATAATCTTCAGCACATAAGTAAGCAGGGAAGGATGCATGTTTTAAACGCTTTTCTTTTTAAATTAATTCACACGAATTGACAAATTCGCTCAAGTGAATCCTCTCAAACTTGCCAAGTAGCGTGATGCGAAATATACATACATTCTAGAAGCAATTCATTTGGGCGCGCTTATCACAGACATTGACCACAGTGGCCAGGAAATTCAACGACGTTCAAGGCGCAATTAATTAGCTACATTTCAATTACTAATATTTTTGATATTTAAACCATAACTTTGTGGTCAGACATTCTAGCACAATGTAATATACATATGTTCATTTATATAAATATACAACCATATTTATTGATATAACCACTAAAAATTACATTTTTATCAACCGGTTTCGAGACGTACCTGTCTCTCCGTCAAGACACCCACTATTTGTTCTACACTAGCACGTAAATATCATTAACATGCTAGTGTAGTGGTTGTCCTGACGAAGAGACTGGTTACGTCTTAAAACCGGTAGAACAAAAAAGTATTTTTTAGTGGTTATATCAATAAATATGGTTTTATAAATATAAATAAAAATAATTACATAGTGTAATTTCTTGTGAATCTATAGAAATGGAACCAAAATAATTATTTTTATAATTTTGTATTGATAGATCTCCTTTACCTCTATCTTTATACTTTATTCAGATTTATGTTAATCCTGATTCTTTATCATTCCTAGTATTTATTTGGACACTATATTTTCTCATCTGCTACTACATTAAAATTTGAACCATGTAGAGTATCAATAATTTTGTGTAAAACGTGTTCACAATAACATCGTCAATATTCAACGACATGTGTCAATATTCCTTATCAAATTTTCTTAAACGACTAAGGATGTCAAAGCCAAGGAAAGAAACAAATTTTCTCAGTAATAAAATCAGTAAGACGTAGCTTCAACTGTCATGAAAAAAAAACTTCTTCATCTTAAGTTGCAGACTACTTTTGGAGGTTATACTTGTATCGGCTCTAATCATTACAGATACAGCTGCTGTCTATTCGTAGACGTTGTAAATATCTTGCATATCTACATACGTCTAATAAAATGCATGCAATTTCAAAACTTTTACGACCAGCCAATCAAGCATTTACGCTGTAAAAAATTCACGTACATCCAAATCGAAATATAATTAGATTTTACCAACAAACAAAAAAAAACGCGAATGTTTTTCGGTTCGAAGAGATCCCGCGACTCCGGGGATACGAAGCGCACTCCGCCGCTACGCAGTCGGGGCCACCAATCGAATAAAAATATATATAATAAATATCTGGGCCGAACATAAAAATAGAAACTCTTCAAACGCGGGCTGCCCGTCCAGATAAGTAATTTAGACGCCGAAACTCAAAAGGCTTCGTAGGAACGTGAGATCGGATCCTACCCGCGCGACGTATAATTTGAGGCTTGCGCCCAGAAAGCCTCTCATTACCGGCCGATCGCCCGGGCGCGGAGCTATCGCGAAGCTATAGCGCAAAAATAAAGGTCATTTTTTTGCAGTGTCAGATTTGAGAACATGATCACTTAAGGTGTATTACCGACAATCGATAGACAGCCGCGTGTAATAAAACTGTTTCGCCCATTCCGGATCATATCTCTCAATACTAAAACTAATGGCAGACAGATACGCAAGGTGATTAACAAGACATTAAACCTTGTTTTAATTAATGCGATCACCTTAAGGTGTAATAAAGTCACTTGATTTATATTTTTTTACAAATGATAATTTATAGCGTTAATTATGTATGCAGCTAATGAGAATAGTTTTTTTTTAAATAAGGAAACAATTTCTTTTATTACTCACCTTCATTAGGTGGGTATATGATTGTATGTTCGTTTCGTGCTCATATATTCGAATTTATAAAGGTACCTACTTAAGTAGTACAACGAATATGTGTAGATAAAAATATAACGTATTTTATCACTATAATAATTATTATGGAACACGATGGTTTAATTGTAGAAAAATACTATGTATAGATTGTTAGTCGTGTACTGGTCTTTATCTTATAGGCACCGTGTACAGATAATTCTACTACGAAATAAATCATATTTCAATCAATTCACACAAGATGTTATCTTCTCTATTTTTTCTTACTCACGTTGGTACTGTCTTTAATCGAAGGCTTTCAACAAAGCTGTAATATAGATTGAATTCCCCTTCATCCAAAAATTTACTATGAAAATTTAAGTGATCTTCAGTTAAAAAATTCTGATAAAGAAAATTGTAATAAATAAATAAATTTTTCAGTATATATTTTTTATTTATTTATTTGGATAAACATGAAAATGGGTGGAAAACATAAATTATATTATCTCTACTAGTTTGAGAATACTAAAACACAGTGATTGTTTTTAAACGTCTACCGGTTTCGACACTGTACTTGATGAAAATACAGTACAACACGAAACCAGTAGACGTTTAAAAACAGTGTGGTTTATGTAACGTTTGTTAGTTTTCTCAAATCAATAATTATGTCCGACCACAAAGTTAACGCTTTAATCACCAAAAATACATATTAATGAGTTTAATCACATTTTATATTTTACTATTCGAATTTCGAGAGGAGTGATAATCTTTATTTAGTAAAAACACCTAACAACAGTTATCACAATTTCATACGTCATTTGGTTGAAAACACATTCAAGGTAATTAGATTAATTTTTTACGCACACGTTTTGTTGCAACATAAATTTCAAATTCAATTCCAATCTCACCTATCCACATAATTGGCGCAGGTGTAATTTGAATGGATTTTAATTGACCGAGTGTTTATTCGGCAAGTCACTTCGCAACACTGCCGTTTAATTATTTAACATAAACTAACCATTATCGTCGTTACTTTCAGTTTCAATAACAAAATGACCGTTTATTTGACGCGTTCAAATCGTCGGTTTAAGCCGCGGATGTGCGAACAATGTATAATGCAGCGGTTAACGACCTGCACCTAGTAGCAGATTATACATTATTATTAATCAAATGTTAAGTCTCACATAATTCTGTCACACCTCGGCGACTTCGCTCAGCAAGTGACAAGTATTGTGTTTTTGATGTCAGGCACTTGAAACAAATGCCAATTTCATTTTCTCCCAGCGTAAAGCTTTCTGAAACTCGTAACATTATTATTTTGTTTTTTTTATTTTCATTTATAGGTGTTCTTATAGCCATGTACATGTAATATTAAAAAGAAAAACAGTTGTTGATATATAAAACCTTGGGCCAATTAAAAGAAAACACATATTGATAAGATTTTTGGATATTGATTTTGTCGAGTGCAGTCACACAAGATAAAGAAAAATTTTGAGTGCAGAATTTTTTTCTGCTTACTAATTAAGTCTTTTTTTCTTTTGTTTAAATTTTTTTATTCTTTCTTATTGTATTATTCTCGAAATTCCTAAGTTTTTATGTATACTAATCGAGTCTCTTTTTCTCTTGATGAAATTTTTTATTCCTTCTTGTCGTATTATTCTTAACAAGCCTAAATTTCTCTGCTTACCGATTAAGTCTCTTTTTCTCTTGTTAAATTTTTTTTTATTCCTCCTTGTTATATTATTCTTAACATGTCTAAGTTTTTCTGCTAATAATTAAGTCTCTTTTACTTTTGTTTAAATTTTTATTGTATCTTGTTTTATTATTCTTTACATGCCAAAGTTTATTTCTTAACATATTTATCATTGTTAACGTATTTCTAAAAGTGGAGACCTATAATTGGCCCTCTATATTATTTTAATGTTTTCTATGCTACTTTGTTGTGCTGTTGGTCTTCCGTGAATATTAAATAAATAAAATATTTGCAAGAGGACCTAATGTACAAGGCTCGACAAAAAAAAACAAAGTGTCAAATAGTAAGTTTATGTGAGTGTGTGTATTTGTGTGTTTTTAAGTGTCCGTGTGTGTACGCGTTTTTATGTGTTGGTATGTGTATGTGTGTTTTCGCGTGTGTGGGAGGAAATATGTCATCTCGCGAGTTTGAGCTTTCCTCTTGTAGCAATTTTAAATAGAGAGATAAATTCTAAAGTGTTCATAATTTAAATAATTTTAAAACAGAAAGTAGGTAGGTACCTATTTGCCTGAGCATCGGAGATAAATTTGTATTTTTTGTGTGCGTGTGTGTATGTGTGACCCCAAATGCATGTAAGATGCATCGTCAACGACATCAAGTCGATGTGCAAAATTTCAGCTCGATTGGATGACAGGAGTGCTAATTTTCATTTCCAGGATTTTTCCAAGAAGCTAAATTATTTCAAGAGAGACAATAATTAAAAATGATAATAAATTATGAGCTATTATTCTCCTACATTAATGTATAATGCATTGCTTAATATTTATGTTTATTTCATTTAACTTATCTATATGTTCCGGGTTACTTTCATTTTTATGCGTGCTATGCTCCGCTCAATATTCATTAAATCTTACTAATTACATTTAAAAATATTTAAAAACCAGGCTTATATTTAAATAATTTGCTGCCTGATTTGAGTGTGCGAAAATTGGACCTCCAGATTATGCCATGTACGCGCCAGCCACGAGAGCCATATGTCCAAAGTCATATTCATATATTAATGCCATAAAATTGTTTGTCGAATAAAGTCAATTTCACATATATTAATAACCTTTTTCTGTATTTCATTTCAATTTAAAGTTCTCCGCTCTTATAAAAAACAACCCTTTTATAACTTATAATAAATAAGTGTTTTTAGCCAGTAAGTTGTTTTGTGCGAAGCGCCCTTGAGGTGAATACTATAAATATTATTATTATTATTATAGTAGATCCTAAGGCATTAATGGCAAATAGCGAACAAGACCTACAAAGTCTAGTAAGCAGGATGTATGATGTATGCAAGGAAAGTGACCTTATTATGAATGTAAACAAGTCAAAAGTAATGGTATTCGAGAAGGAGGAAAGTAAGACAACGTGTGAAATACTAGTAGGCAATGAATGTTTGGAACAAGTAGATGAGTTTGTGTACTAGGGAAGTATGTTCGATAGAAGAGGAAATGTTGTGAAAGATATAGAGAGAGAGTGAGCCGGGAATAGGGTGAACGGTGCTTTGAATGCAATAATCTCTAATAGAAATATGCCTACCGAGGCAAAACTAGCGGTACATAATGGTGTTCTGGTACCGACACTAATGTATGGAAGTGAAGCCTGGAGCTGGCAGAAGAGGAACGAAAGTAGATTGAGTGCAGTGGAGATGAGGTCCCTTAGACGTGTGTGTGGCAAAGCCATGTATGATAGAGTAAAGAATGAAGATATTAGGAATAAATGTAAAGCTGGTCGTAGCATAATACATAGAGTAAAAATAGGGTCGCTCAGGTGGTTTGGGCATGTTGAGCGAATGAATGAGGAAAGAATGGCAAGAAAGATATATGATGCAAGTGTTGACGGCGCCAGAAAGAGAGGGCGACCACGGAAGACGTGGCATGACCAGATTAATCAGATACTAGAAGATGGTCTTGTTAGAAGCCTGAACAACCGCCGAATTTGCATGCGAAGATGTATGAATGTAAACGAAGCGAAAGTTGTATGTCAGGACAGAAGAGTATGGCGCTCTATCCTCTCCGCCTAACCCCACGGGGAAACGGCGTGATGGTAAGTTAGTTAGTTAGTTAGTTAGTTAGTTAGATCCTAAGGAACTGTAAAAAATGCTTTTTTTATCTATGCAACCTCGAAATTTGTGCGTGTGGAAAGAAAAAAAGCAGAATTAATGAGCGCGAATCACAATGGACCAGAAGTGGTGTTTGGAATTGAAGTGGGTTATTGCATTTTCTCTACTATAAAATAAAGTGTCTCATCTCGCATAGTGTGGAGGCACAATAGAGTGTTTCCTTTATGGATGTGCACGTCGGTATATATATGTATATAGGCCCATAAAGTTGGACAAATTACTTTTGTTCACACGATTTATTTCACCAAATACCACAATGAAAACCGCGTCGTTCTTTATGCCACTTTCACATTCGAGTCGTGAAATTAAAGTATTTTATTTTATATTATTCGCACGCACAGTGGGCCCTATCTTATTTCGTACATTGAGATACGTGGGTTAGCGGGAGAAATAAGGATTTATGATTTTAAGAATTGGGGAAAGTTTTTTCTTTTTTTTAAGTTTATAGAAATCTTTAAAAAGTGTTGTATAAAAACAATCTCTC
Organism: Agrypnia vestita; assembly: GCA_016648135.1. NCBI lineage: Eukaryota > Metazoa > Arthropoda > Insecta > Trichoptera > Phryganeidae > Agrypnia > Agrypnia vestita. The sequence continues at coordinate 22,487 of JADDOH010017692.1, forward strand.
AGAAATGTTATTAAAAATTATCAAACTGAATTAGACCCATTTTATATACCAATAATATTTTTTTTAAATCTAAATAATCACTTAAGATAAAATCGACCCATTAAATGATTCCGGTATATATAAACCTAACTAATAAATAAACCTATATCTAAAATGACTTAGTAATAATAATTTCTCAGAATTCCCAAACTAGATTTTAGAAATACACCATATATTTAAAAATGTAAAAAGTAATTGAAATTTTACAAATTATAAATAATAATGGCTTTTGAGATAATTCTGTAAGATAATTCAGATATTTTATATATCTAAAAGGTCCGAACACTAAATCAAAGATAATTAATAATCAATTGAATTCAACAAATTTCCCATTTCAATGACTCCCGGTCAAACTGATTTCAAGCAGGTTTTAGAGGCGTCTGATATCGATCCCGGGACCGGAATGGGTGCAAATAAAACGAAAATTTTTCAACGCGATATTTTTCAGATAAAATCTCGTTCAAATTTCTACACTGTTTTAACAATTTCATTTGACTTGTATCGAAGCAAATGACATTTTAATACTTATATTTTTTCCATATATAAAGATAAATTTTAAAAAATTAATAATTTATTTGCAAATTTCATTTTAATGGATCAGTTAGTGCGCGTCCGTCCCGACAAATATAGAGCAGTATCGAAACCGGTCGACGTTAACTTTATCGAAAAAAAAAATATTTACGTACAAATTTTTTTATGGATCAGTTAGCAGTGTGCATCCACCCTGCCTGAGAAACGGCCGCACCGAAACCGGCCGGCGTTAAATCGACCAAAGCGGTAAAAAGCGCGCACGGTCGGCGAAATGAAAAAAGTGTCAGTGTGTCAGGCGGGCCGCGGACAGGTTCGGGCCTCCTGGGCGCGGTCCGCGGAACCGGTCCGCCGCGGCTGTTGAATCATCGCCGCTTATCTGCGGCGAGCGGTCATCTGTCTTCCGAATAACATTCCGCCTAATAAATCCGCCGGTAAGTACTTCACAGTTGCCGGAGCAAAAAGTTGTTGGAGCTATCTGCACATTTTCTTACACCGTCGTCCGTTCGGGAAGATGGGTTCAAATATCGGGAACAAATTATCGATAAAAATAAAAGTTTATGGTAATAAAATAAGCCGATGACTCTTTATGTGCCATCGGTTTATTTCATTTCAACAAGTACTTCTTGGGGTCTTCACTGTTCCACGTGAGGGTTCCACCTTTCCTTCCGAATCCTCTCCACCACAAACCTCTTATATATATATATATATTAGGTCCATACATATGAAATTGGCGTTTTGCCATACTGGCAAATTTGATCTCAAATATCTTCTCTTTGGTTAGGAATTCCAAATCCAAATTTATACAGTTATTTACTCATGTATTTGTGTTTTGAAAATTATAATTCATTTGTTTTTTTCTCAATTCTTTTTTTCTTTGCGTCACTCAGTTTACAAAATGAAAAACTTGAAATATCGCGTTATTTACGAGTACGAGTTCCACCGTGGCACCAGTGCTGCAGAAACGGCTCGAAGGATTAATGATGTGTATGGCGACGGTGCCGCAAAAGAAAACACAGTGCGTTTTTGGTTCCAACGTTTTCGTTCTGGAAATTTCGACCTGCAGAACAAGCCCCGTGGACGGCCGGAGACCAAAGTTGATAATGAAGAATTGAAGGCTATTGTGGAAGCGGATCCATCGCAAACCACATCCGAGTTAGCTGCAGGCTGCGGTGTTAGTGATAAACCTGTTTTAATCCACTTGAAGCAAATTGGTAAGGTGAAAAAGCTTGAAAGGTGGGTACCTCACGAATTGAGTGAAGCAAATCAACAAACGCGCGTTGACTGCTGCGTTGCATTACTCAACCGGCACAATAATGAAGGGATTTTAAACGAATCATTACCTGTAATGAAAAGTGGATCCTGTACGATAATCGGAAGCGCTCATCGCAATGGCTGAACCCTGCCGAACCAGCCAAACCATGCCCCAAGCGAAAATTGACTCCAAAAAAGTTACTTGTGAGCGTTTGGTGGACTAGTGCTGGTGTCGTTCACTACAACTTCCTTAAATCTGGCCAGACGATTACGGCGATGTCTATTGTCAGCAACTGCCACCATTGATGGAAAGCTAGCTGCTACCCCAACCGAGGCTGGGTTCTTCGCTCTAGCCACTTCTGCTTCAGGATAACCTGACAACACACACTGAAACAACAGACGGCTACCAAATTAGAGGAGCTTCAATTGGAATGTCTAAGACATCCACCGTACTCTCCGGACCTTGCCCCAACAGATTACCATTTTTTTCGAAATTTGGATAACTTCTTGCAAAGGAACAAATTCAACTCCGATGGGGCAGTCCAAACCGCCTTCAAAGATTTTATTGATTCCCGTCCGAATGGTTTTTTTAGTAAAGGGATCGATGAACTACCTATGAGATGGCAAAAGGGCATAGATAGCAATGGTACATACTTTGATTAAATAAATATATTATAATAAAAAAAAATCGGCTTTATGTTCCTCCCATACTAAACCTCCCCCCTCAAAAATTGTCAAATATGTAAGACCTAATATATATATATATATCTATATATATATATATATATTTCTTAAGTTAGTTAATATTGCAATTTGTATACTAACTATTATTTAACACTTTACTTTCTTAAATCTATTACTAATATATGATCTACAATAACCTACATATTTACATTTACCTCTAATCTAATCTATAGCAGGAATATAATATAATTAATAATACATCTTATGCTCTATAATTCTATACTATTTACAATAATTATAGCATTTGTTTTTAAATTCATTCATCTTATCTATATTCTTCATGTTTTCTGGCATCTCATCATATATTTTTATACCTCTGTACATTGGAAAATGATCGAGATGTCCAATGAAGTATTCGGGAATTTTTATTTCCTGCAGTACCTAGATATTTGTGCACGAGCTGCTCATTCCGAGCCAGCCATTAACATTCTACAGGCATGTTTTTCCTTTATATTTTACTTTCATCGGTAGATAAATCTTCACCAACCTTAGTTTCATCACCTATACTTACGGGGTGTAACAGAGCTAGTCCACAATACTTTACAGTTGGATTCCTGCCTTGATTATGAGTCGAAAATGTCCAAGCAACCAGTTATGGAGTTATGCAATATCAAAGTTTGCATTTTTGTCAATATTTCTGACTTATTTTTTACAAAACGGCGAAGTATCAATACAATAACTTACATAGATTACGAAAAATTCATTCGTTTCAATAAAAGTTAAAATAATAAAAACCCTCAAAAAATTCCAGTTGGAATGTTTTACAATTGGAATTGGAAGGTTGGAGGGTCGCATATCTCCTTAACTATGGTTGCTTTTCAACATGACATTTTCGACTCATAATCAAGGCAGGAATCCACCTGTGAAGTATTGTGGACTAGCTTTGTTACACCCTGTCTATTCTAAAAATAAATTGTAAATCTAGCTAACCATCTATTTATACTTGTATAGTTATTTTCCCATCACTTTTTCTTGGAAACCATTTCCTTTTATACGTGTTTTTCCCATCACTCATCATCACATGTCCCATGGATCAAATTTCCAAGCCAGTCAGCGTGGTTTCTTTGTTTCTTTGCCGTTTCCGTTGGTTGGTTATTGATCAAATTATCATTTTTATGTGTAAAAAGAGCAACTCTGAATATAAAACTATTCTTCATTAATCACAGTCATGTGTGTGTCACAGACGTATGTGTGACAAAACCATTTATGATAGAGTAAAGAATGAAGATATTAGGAATGAATGTAAAACTGATCTCAGCATAATTGATAGAATTAAAAAAGGGTCGCTCAGGAAGTTTGGGCATGTTGAGCAAATGAACGAGGAAAGAATAGTAAGAAAGATATATAACGCGAGTGTTGAAGGTGCCAGAAAGAGAGGGCGACCGCGGAAGACAGTGTAAAAAGAAAGAAAGAATAAGAAGAAGAAGTGGCACGACCAGATTAACAAGACACTGGAAGACGGTCCCGTTAGAAGCCCCAACAACCGCCGGGCTTGCATGCGAAGATGTATGAATGTGGATGAGGCGAGAATTGCAAGTATGTCAGGACAGAAGAGTGTGGCGTTTTATCCTCTCTGTTTACCCCCACGGGGAAAGGGCGTAATTGTAAATATGTGAATAATTTTACGATTAATTTTAATTGATTTTTCAACATTTTATTCATTCAACAGCTATGTCGCTTATCTCCGTAACTGTCCACATTTCAGGCAAAGTGCAAAGAATACTTTCTATTCAAAATTGAATGAAGATGACTCTCACGGGGTTTCGCTGCTAGCTAAGAGACAACCTGTACAACTTCTCAATTACATTTATTTATTTCTATATTTTCTTTAATACGGCTTCTTCGATAATCGCATTAAACAGAAACCCCTGCGTCCTCGGTAATTCATTCGCATGTTGTGATTATTGCTTTTCCTCGGCAATCGCTTCCGTTTAAAAAAAGCGGATAGCGAGCGTATTTAAATCCAGACGGTGCGGAATCAGTGCCTGCGATTACTGCCTACACACTTCGCAGTTAAGTGATTAGTAACGCTGTAACGAGACGTTTAACACGTTAACTGTATTACGCGAGCGACTGGAACCCGATCAAACATGGAGGGGCGGAACAATGGGTGACATAAAGACGGACACGCATTTTGGCACGTTCTGTATATAGGTCAGGTGACTAAAAGCCACCAACATTTATGCAGGTACAAGTGCTGTTTACATTAACACTAATGGACTTTTAATTTTTAACAAAAATACGTCATTGAAATCGAATCGAGGAAAGGGGTGCGAGTTCAAAAATCTAACCGTAAGACTTTAAACAACTTAACTAACTAACTAACCATTACGCCGTTTCGCCGCAGGGGTAGGCAGAGAGGATTGGACGCCACATTCTTCTATCCTGGCACACCACTTTTGCTTCGGCCACATTCATACATCTTCTCATACAAGTTCTACGGTTATTGAGGCTTTTAACGGGGCCATCCTCAAACACTTGTTGTATCTTACTCTATCGACCAAAGATTTTCCACACAAGCGTCTTAGTGACTGCATTTCTACCGCATTCAGTCTACTTTCATTCCTCTTTTGCCGATTCCAGGCTGTTAGAGGTACATTAGGGTTGGCAACTTAAAAAATTAAATATCTTTGAAAGTATACGACACAGACGGAAGTTGATAATATATCACGAGATTCTAAACCAATAGGTGCTATACACAACCGAAGTAGCAGAATTTAGAAAGAACAAGAAGTCAGTCGAAAATACCAGAATAATCGCGAAATAACATTGTCTTTAAAAGCGAGCGACACTATTATTGCGATAGAGTTTTTTTTTACGTTTAGTATAAGCCAGAGATAAAAGCGATAAGTGAAGCGAAACAACGGGCGACGATTGAGTGCGCTTTAAATTCGACCATCGAGAAAGTACTTACCTACCTACGTGGGAGAAGTTTTCAATAGTGTTTCCAGAGACAAGAGGAAGATTCTGTAGTGGTTAGTTTGAGATTTAGTGCGAATTGCAGAGTAATGTTCTTGTAACTTTTGTGATAAATCATTTATTACGTGTTTCATATGTCTCCCATCACCACGATCCCATGACAAAATCAATGAAATGTAAGATTTCTGCGCATTGAATAAGCCCTGCCTATTCCCCCTCCGCACCCACTTCGGCGGTCGCGCTCAGTAAACTTCGGGACGTCGTGGCTTGTGAACCCTATTACAATAGCGTACAATAGTCTTAGTGAAGCTCAACGCATCAGCCATGATGATGGACAACGCAGAAAGGTCGCATCATACGGCAGAACATCCTAGAAAACTGAGGATATGCACATCATATATTTTTATGCATGTAATCCCTACCACAGTACCTACCTACATACTGACCGAGTTTTTATTTTAACGCTGCGTTTTAATTTAATTACTCGATTGCGTGCCACTCGAACGCTATAAATGCCCCGACGCTGCTTGACGCCTTGTTTGCATTTCGGACTAATGACCCGGGCGGCAGAAGTACGTGCGCGGGCGCAAAACCATAGATAATGGGCCTCCGGGCGGACTACTTCACGTGGCCGAACAAAGGAGAAATCGCCGAGCGATGTGTAGAGCGTCTATAATATACGCAATGTTTTCCTTCGCAATCGCCCCCCGTTAAATGCGAGCTCATGTCAGTGGGTACCTACCCGATGACATGCAGATATCGTGTCGGCTCTTGACCAATTTGGAGGGGAAATTCACATCAAATCGTAATAGCATCGGGTTAATAATGTACAAGTTCATAACGTGTTTGTATTCAAAGGCAGGAGGTGCCTATGTAATGACACGGATATCTCGTCAGCTTTTCGCCATTTAGGAGAAAATTCACATCCAATCATATCATTGGGTCGATGAACATGCGAATTCAAGTATTATTAAGAATGCGATGTTTGGGAGAGTGTTGTTTTAAGAACTAATTTAAAAATTGTTTTCATAGTTTGTTTATTTCACTTTTCTCTTGATTTATAGATTTTATTACTGTTTTCATACTTTGTTTAGTGCTGTTGTCATACTTTGTTTATTTTACTTTTCTCTTGATTTATTGCTTTTATTACTTTTTCATAATTTGTTTATTTCACTTTTCTCTTGATTTATTGATTTTATTACTGTTTTCATACTTTGTTTATTGCTGTTGTCATACTTTGTTTATTTCACTTTTCTCTTATTTTATTGCTTATATAATTGGTTAGATTAGCGTTTAAGATCTGAAATTACATTGATATATTGAGTCGTTCATAATTGAGCTCGTCGGGGGTGGTTTGTTCTCTACTTTTCTTTTGCCTGTCCTGTTTTCAACTTAAAGCCATCCGTGGGATTTCGTCTTTTATTTGTATAATTGTTTTTATTACTAGTTTCTTCATTCTACTTACAATATTGTATTTCTTTAATGTTTTTTTTTCATTTTTAGTTTATTGTTACATTATTTTATTAGCTCCAGTAGAATATTTCAAGATTGTTTCTTTGATTTATTGTACTGTGAACTTGTGAAAACTCTAAATAAATAAATAAACATGCAAGTTCGTAGTTTTCCAAGACAAGAGCGAGCACCTACGTAATAACATGCAAATATCGTGTCAGCTGTTGGACAGTTTGGAGGGAAAAAAAAATTGATTGTAACAAATTCATTTGATGGCCATTTAAAATAAATTATTTCGCATATCCTTAATCATCATAGATATCGATCGATCACGACGCAACAATCCGAGTTGGGCATCCTTAGACGAGTTCCAGTTAAGGCCGACTTTCTCTAACATTTTCAGCACAATTATCGCCAAGACTGGGGGAACGCACGCGGAAGACGCAGTTCTCATTAGCTGCTGCAGGAAGTCTGCGCGAGGTAGACGGTCAGCAGCGCCACGGCGGACCTGGATAGATGGAACTCCTTGGTGCATTTTTATCTCAAGGACGCGTATCGCACGCCGTGGTCCCAGGGAATAATAAGAACAATCAGAAGAAGGATGTCATCCCGCTTTGTTTTGTCTTTCTTTTTCCCCTCGTTGGGGGCGGTTTGTTCTCGACTTTTCTTTTGCTTGTCCTGTTTTCAACTTAAAGCCATCCACTGCCGCCCCGTGGGATTTCGTCTTTTATTTTTAGTATTGGTGTAATTGTTTCTTATTACTAGTTTCATCATTATAGGACTTACTTCATTGTATTCCTTTGATTTTTTTATTTTCATTTTTAGTTTATTGTTACGTTATTTTGATTTATAAGAGCTTTGTTTTTTTTTTTCTTTTTCTTTTCATTATATTTTTTGTTACTATTATGTTACTTTATGCTCTTTTTTTTTGGGTCGCAATCCTAGAATTGGTCTGCAACAAGCACTCGCCCTCTCTACTCCTCTCTGTCAGCTGCCAGCCTCTTCATCTCTTGGTAAGTGCTACAGCGCACATCTAAGATAATCTGCTCATTTAATGACTATAATATGTATTGTTTTCTTTATACCAATGTATTTTCTGACTGTATATTATTATGTTTCTTTATGTATAATGATATGTACTTATTATTTATGTATTTTTGTGCCGTTTCGCAACGCTTTGTACGAGCGATGCGGTGCAGCACGGTTATGCTTATTAGTTGAAAAAAAATGTCAACCTAGAGACGATTGAGTAGGACCGACATGGAAGCTTTTGCTCTTAGAACGGTCTTGGGTAAGCGGTGGGCACCATTCACTGAACAATTAGAACACGCTCGCGCTGTACTTAACTAATTATTTTTCTTTATTCATCCGAACCATAACATCTTCATTCATAACTCTGTCCATCCAGATTATTTCGAGTATTCTTCTGTAGATATACCACATATTGAGTTCTTCAAATGGCATTATCAACTCATAATTCCATGCTTTCATTCCATAAAATAATGTTGAAAACACGTAGCATCTGATCATTCGCATTCGCAATCTTAGGTTGAAATCGTGACTGCAAAACATCCTCTGCATTGTGGCATTTGATTTCAATAGAAAGATATCATATTTTATTTACATTGAAGCCCAAGTATACGATACTTTGTACGTTGTCTGATTTCGTTCAGATTTTCATTGTTTCTGTTCATGTTAGAATATATTTTTTTAAACGGCGGATAACGAATCAGTCTAAAACAATAATTTACAATGTTCGTTCGCTATCTCGGTAAAATGTTTTCAAAAATTTGATAATGCGTGGATGCTCCGAACTTTCTAGAGAATTATGCCCTATTTGTACCGAATAATTATTTGCGAAATTGAGGTTACGCGCTATTTCATGTCCCAAAATGCAGAACGGATGTAATGAATAAGCACACCATAACGCGTGGTGTGCAACTCCTAAATGAACTGATGAATGAGCGATCATGTCGATATATTTAATGATAGCATTGAAAGCATCAAGCAGAGGATCGCCTCCATATAGGTACTCACTCCAAGTTATAACTTGCGTAGTAAATGGAGCAAACTGTTATGCAATTAAAAAAAATGTTTTTACGGTGGAATCGGTGAACGTCGCTTTGTGTAAAGTGATCACTTAAACCAGCTTATACGGGTCATGAGCCCTGGGCCACCCTATAGAGACTTACATACACGTTTCCCATATAAATAGCATTGTCTATGTGTTACTTCAATAATTTATCTTAATTAATAATTAACACTCTGTGGATGAAATCCAGTAATTATGTCCTCGGAACATACATATAAAAATATTGTTGACTATTTAATAATCATTAGAAAGGTGTTATGTAAGGTAAGTTTAGAAAATGAAAGGAGTAATGTACTTGGAAGAATTCCGATCAATTTATCGTGTTCGCCAACTTGTTATACATAATAAGATACAGAATTTTGCATAGCTAATGAATTCAGCGAGGCAAATCATTCGTAATTTTCTCCCTACGAATAATCTCTCGATTGAATCGATACTCCAGCTGTCGATAATTTGACGCAATATTTCTTCATTAATAATGAAACCTGATCATCGTTTGGGACGACGTAACGGTCTGAATGTGTTTCCTGGACTCTCATTAGCCGCATCAATATTAATCACAATTTCATGGCCGCTTGTCGGAAACTGTAGCATGGCGGCAGCTTCCGGAAACAACGTAATCTAACAAACAATTTAAATCATCTTATTACCGTAATATATTTCGGAAATATACTCGTATCATGCAAACTCGTACATCAAACGTAGATTAATTATAATAATGCATACTCGGGCCTTAAACATACATCAATTATAATAAATTAACACAAAGATGCTTCGGTAATAATAATTTTTCAGAATTCCTAATCATCGTTAAGAGACTGGTCACATTTAAAAGTGAAAAACACCATTAAAATTTCACATATAGGTAAAAAAATGTAGGCCTTAGTTAGTTGTTAATAATTTTGGAAATAGCAAAAAGATCTCTCAAAACTAGATCTTATATAACTAATATCCATTGAAATTAAACGAATAATCCGTTATTTTATATATTATTCCCCATTTCGATTTATCTATGACAACTTCCAACACACACCCCCAATCCAAATGAGGCCTTTCCCCTTACCTGGCAATTGATTCCTTTACAAATTAAATTTTGTACGTCCTTCCTGACAAAGACACAATTCTCTCGAAATCTGACAACACGGTTTAAACAAAACTATTACTTTTTAAATTAATGACGGGAATAAAATGTTTTGATATTGGAAATATGGATCAAAGTTTAACACCTCAACACCACATGTGTCAATTTCCGGGTTTTTATTATTTAAAAGATTATTCCTTCCACATCCAGATTACGCATTGTCATTTATAACCGTATAAATACAGATTACTTTTAGAAGCCCTCTTCTATAGATCTACATCTCAAATGCTTCAAGTTGCTTAAGCATGGTTTCAATGAGTGCCCAAAATTCCATTCCATATAAAAGTGTGCAACTTTTCGTTCCTTTAAAGGTCTTTATTGTTCCATATATAATACATTTTAGAAATTTGGATTTCTTCCTGAATGACAATCTCTTTCTATATCTTCCTCTTGTACCACGTTCGCGTTCATGTTAATTTACATCAATTACATTTATTATAATTAACTACTTTGTATAAATTTTTCGTACCAAACGCAAAAATAATTAACGATTAATTTCCATATAATTAATATTTAAAGCATTAACTTTGTGGTCAGGAATTTAAACAAAATATTAGTTATGTAAGTACATATATAACTATAAATTTTCAGTCTACCGGTTTCGAGACGTAGGTACCCGTCTCTTCGTCAGAACAACCACTACACTGTATACGCTACACACTACAACCATAGCTTCACTTCACACGTTCCACACCTTCGCAATATATTCCTCACATGCGTGTAATGTGCAAAATATTGCTCACAGGGTGTTAGTGTATGCTAATGTAGTGGTTGTCCTAACGAAGAGACGGGTACGTCTCGAAACCGGTAGACTAAGAATCTCAGTAAGTGGTTATAAAATAACATAACTAACATATCATTAATTTCTGAATCACCTATTCCTAAAATTTTTTCCGATGTTTTATAATTTTTTTAATATTCACTTTCTTGCGTTTTTTAGTTCAGAATAAAACTAGCGCAGACAGTTGTAATTAAGATTAAATAGAGATATCAATGAATTATGCATGTAGCCTTTCAGGAACCATTTATTATCAATAATATATATTAAGTAGATACCGAGAATTTGAAAGAAAAAACATAAATGATCGATTCCAGTAGTCATTTGCATATTACATAAAAAAGTAATACACAATACGTATTATGTTCATTTCCTATTTCAGATTTATTAACACACGTACATAATACATACATATTTATCATTCACTTCATTATTTTTTGTGATTTAATCGAATTCAAAAATAGATACCTGGGTATGCAATAAAAAAAACAAACTCCTGTATATTAATATGATCGTTTTGTTGTGTATATTTGCAACATCAGTTCAATAATTATAATACATGATTTAAGCTTACCAGTAGCATTAAAATAAATGAAAATCGAGTAAGTACAGTTTATGTATTGGTATGTGTAAACATCGTGGGCGTAGGTATGTGTTTAATATATGTACATTACAAAGAAGGAAGGAAAGAAATTTTAAAATCTCACTTGTAAGAAAACGATCATTTTGCATTGTTTTTTGTGTGAGTGTATATGAATAGGCGCGCTGCCATGTTGAGAACGCAACATGAAAATACTGTCCGTCTCGCTAGCGCGCATTTAGCGACAGGGACTGATCCAAAATATTTATTTCTATCAATAGGTTCCGGACGTTCCAGCTTTTGCCGTGCTATTTATTAAAATGATTTTTACACTTAAAATTTTGCTGAATTCACAAATAAATTACCTATAGGGATGTGAAAAGGATTTTTAAATTTTTGAATAAGTTAATGTTATGGATTTTCGTAAATTTGTGCAAAAATTTGTATCAAAAAGTAAGCTTGACCACCAAAATATTAAGACATGAACTACGTAGGTTTCTTGGTATACGACCTGCTGCCACGGCTGGTTCCAATACGTTTGACTTGTTTTAAAAAATTTACGAGCTTGTTAATTTTAAAATAATTATTACGAAAAAATCAATTTAAATACTCTTAAAAAGTAGAATTCCTTAGTAAATAAATCGCGCTATATTACAATAAGATATTTTCACTTAAGAGACACGGTCGTTAAAAATAATTTTTGTTTACTGGGGATTTAATAATGCAAGAATAAATACTTTAACTGCATTATAAATGTGTCATTAATATATGCGAGGGGTGACGTACTTCGTATATGTCCCAATCCCCTCACCTAAACAACGTTTTTATTTCACATCTTTACAATTTTACACTTTGCGTTAGACATATTGTACACAAAATGTTATTATGTTAAATTAAATAAATCTATTTTTTTTCAAATTTGGTTTTTATAATTATTTTATTTCAGTAGGATAAATTATAGAGGTCTCATAGAACCAAATATATTCATATAAGAAACGTGTATGGAAGTCTATATATCTGTAGGCGAAGAGAACAACCGAAGTTTTGAATTAAGTAGGCAGAGTTATTCTTTAGATACATACCTAACAAGGAAAAATTAGATGAGTCAGAAAATAAAATAAAATTTGACTATTTTTAAATTTTATGAAAAAGAACAAATGACATGATAAATTATTTGAAAAATTTGGCAAGAAACAACATCATTAGTAAACTTGGTTCAAAGTTCTTGCGCAAAAAATAAAACTACTGGTGCAAAAATTAGATCAAAATAACAATAGCTTTAAGAGATATTTCGTAAACAAACGAAATTCTCAAATTTTGTTTTGGCTCTCTTGAAAAACCTGCTTTTTTTTACTCATTCGATTGTTCCTGACTGTCGACCACATTTTCAATTTGGAACATATACATACAACTTTCAAAAATTTGATGTGTGGATGTTCTTGGTGAACGTTGGATTGTGTAGAGTGATCACTCAAACCAGCTCATACAGATTGTAAGCCCTGTTCCATACACGTTTCTCATATGAAAAGCTTCGTCTCTGTGAGACTTTATTAATTTATCTTAATAAAATAATAATTCCGCGGTGAACAATCCAGTAATTGTGTACTCAGAACATACATATTAAAATATTATTGTATTTATTTTTGAAATTTATGAAAATATAGATTTTTGTTTGATTGGTTTAGGTATATATAAATAAAATACTTGATAAGACCACCTTTGAGTTTAAGTTATACACGACTAGTTTCAATTACTACAGATGTTCTCATCTACAGGTGAGAATGTATACATTTTATATTCTCACCTGTAGATGAGAACATCTGTAGTTCTCGAAACTGGTCGTGTATAACTTAAACTCAAAAGTGGTCGTATAGAAGTATTTTATTTACATATAAATTATCATGTCATTCCACAGAGTTAATGCCAAATCAATAAATAAAATGTTTGATTGGTTAGTTGACTGTGAAATAATAAAACAAAAAATGCTCACCACATTAAACTTGTCCAGCAAATTGGTGATTTGTTCCTTGTTGCACATCATCTTGAGGTTTGTAAATCACTTCGTCACTTTTACAACTGTCAGTACAATGTACCCACACGAGTAGAATATACACTATGCAGTTTATTTTTCAAATTACCATTGTATGTGCATAATTATCACATCTCACCGCTTGCATCACGCGTCGAGATAACGGTGAAAAAACTCATTTTCTAAACAAACAGCAAACAGTAAACAATAAAGAAAAAATGTTAACACTTCTCGCAATCATCGGAGTCCATCGGGAATCACGGATCCGTAAAATTCTTAACATCTTTATAATAATAATTGCTGTAAATCTATTATTGCAAGTAGGTACTGTTGTTATATACATAGCAATTATATCGTCACTCATTGGTGGATATATCGATTCATATTCAGTCAATCGGAGAATAAGACATTCAAACAAAAAGAAATAACATTACACGTAACATTACAACAGACTGACACGAATGTCAGGGTTGCATGTCAACTGCACACAATACAAGAGCACACAGTTAACTTATTACTCTGCTGCCACGACTTTGTATTAAATTTCTTAACCTAACCTATGCAACATAACGTAATATATCATGAAGGAATGTACGCTATAGTGAGCTAATTTATGCGAGGCAGTGTGCGCAGGTTGTGTGCAGTTGTCTTATCACCGAATGTTGGCAATAATTTAGAGATTTTAGACTATTTTCAAATACTGATTAAATATGTTATGAAACGGATATGGGAGACGCAAATGTTTACGTCACTGGCAACTTCAACTGGTCACTTCAACTGACTTAAATTACCTCATTCTGACATTCGACAGCGCAAGAAGCGGACATGCTTGTTACATCGATTCAAAAAGTATAAGTTAAAAAATGGGGGTTCTGATTTTCTTTTTCTTCTGCTATCGAATCATAAAAAAAAATTAAATTCAGATTTTCACATCCATAAAGATAATAAAGGGAAGACGGGCATTGCTGTGAGAAGTAGTGACCTTCAAAGAAGCTATTTGACCAATGTCTAAATGTCAATTTGTGAGAAACAAAAAAAAATGAACGTCCATCCAGGTTGAGTAAACGGGTACCTTGGGTAGCAATTAATATGAGAAATTTCGGGTAGTAACATAACGGTTATGAGAGTAAAATGGAAAAATAATTTTTGCAGATGCAGTATACGTAGAGACCGTCGATATATACAACTTTCAAACATTTCACAGATATGTTAGTTATTTGTGAACATTGTATTGTGTAAAGTGATCCCTTAAGCCAGCCATACAATAGGTCGTAAGTCCTATAAACACCAAAAAAAACTTCCATACTTTTTCATATAAAAAAGAGCTTCGTCTCTATTAATCTTCAATAATCTGTCTTGATAAAAGTATAAACGTAGCCAGTGAATTTAACTTGACAATCATTACTTTAGATTGGTGAATTTTTTGACATCCTGCGTACAAAACGTCTGCGGAAGTTAAACCAATAACGACGTCAATAATGGCGTAACTCATTTCAAAGTTAATCCAGTTTGACCGCACGATCGTTGCTCGCAAAAAACAAACCGAATCCTCAACGACAACAAAAAAAATACTAGAATCATGATTCCGACGGTCGATGAATGTCTTCTGGTTATGTTTAAATAAATATAAAAAGCTAAAGCACCTTTGCACGTGTATTCAAGAAAATAACATTTATTTTTTGCATCTTCAGTAGCGGTCGGGCGCTAAAAATATTACTTTACAGGGTGTAACAGAGTTAGTCCACAATACTTTACAGGTAGATTTCTGTAGAATATTTATATAATTTAGAAGCCCCATAAAATTTTGCGAAAAGTTTTGCGAGGCTGAAGAAACAAATAATGGACCAATATTACCGTTTGACTCTAGATAGAGCGGTTGCCATTATCAGTTTGTTTCTTTAGTGTTGCCTTACAAAATTTATATTAAAGGCTCCGACACCGGTCACCGGACACTCTTTATATTGTGTAAAAAATTTACACCCAACTTCCCTTTCGCCACTGGGACGCCCTCCCTCCCACGCCAATTTATACTGGTTTTAGGTTTGTTGATGTCTCTTTCCTGTCTTCTACATTTGACATTTGGAAAATGGATGTCTAGCGTTAATGTGAATAGTTTTACATTAATTCAGTGAAAAAATGTAAAACATATAATTATCAATATAAATGTACATGTTCTGGTTTAACTGATGTTTTCTAAATGAAAATAAATAATAATAATAATAATAACAGTAATATTTTGATATCTAATATAAATATAATAATTTCGTTGTCTGTCTGTCTGTTGGTCCGTAACGTCCGTAATTTGCTTTAAACACTACTTTATACAATTTGAAATTGTATAAAGTAGTAATTCCAGTCTTAAATTTTTATATTATTAAAGAAAATTAAAAAATCCATAAATAATAATGAATGTATTATAAATAACCAAAAACATCTAACTTACTATGTTCCCTTTCACCCCATCACCTGTTTCTTTCGCACCCTCCACTATGTACCCCCATTTGGACACTTGACACCGAGGTATGATTGTTCATAATTTGTAAAGTTTAATTAGTATTATGTATACCCTGACGGAGGAACGTTATTTCCGAAACCGGTTGGTTTTTACAAAAAATAAAGTGGTGATAAACTAAGTAAATTCGTTTATATTCATAATGAATAACCAAAAACTAATAGCAATATACAATATTATAAATTATTAACTTTTTATTTTCACTCAATTTCCTCGCGACACGATCAGTTTATTAACGATTAACCTCCCTAACAGCCATTTTGAAAATAATTTGTTAATGAAAAATAGTAACCAAACCATACCGTAAACAATGATAATAAAACGAATTTTGCGTGTGAAATAGTGACGTTAATTTTTTTTAAATTTGTACGGATTTTTTGATGCCTCAAGCTGGTATTATAACCTCTTAAGCATATCTACAAGACAATTTGTCCACTACCTGTGTGAGACGCATCCACCAGTTTTTTAGATAACGAAAGCGAAAGTTGGAAGGAAAAATGATATCTCCAATTCGATTAATCGGATGGATAGACCAGATCAGACACACTACTGACTATACGATTGCAACTCTTCGAGCTGCAAGCTGCAGAGAAAGGTTGAGGGGAATCGTCAAGGATATCAGCAGGTCATAACCCGTGGATCACGATCTTCAATAATGAAGGAGTCGACTGCAGAAGAAATATGCGGAATTCAAAACTTTATACAAGGTTTATTACTGAATTCATTTTTTTTTTGTTTTTCAAGACAATAAAATGAATAATTATTTGTCATGACTCCAACCGTCAACCTCCTCAGATATCCTGAGAACAGAGAACACAAGGAACGAGAGTAAATAAGCCTCACAATATGCACGAAGCCCTCTTACATAAGCCAAGACTCAAGACCAAGAAAAATACCACGACGGAAACAGGCGGTTTAGGTTAGATTAGGTTAGGTTTGTTTGTCGAGACAAACTATTGTAGCGTCCAGCAGACTGAACCACAAAGATGGTACAAAGGGATGGACGGTGCCATATTGCGACTGCGATCATGGACTTAAGAGTCCCATGAGTTTGCTAAAGAAAAATATATTACTTCTTTATCTATTTATTTTATTTGGTTATTCAGCAGGAAGACATAAGTACATAGTAAGAGAAAAGAATGCTAAAGAATACTAACATGCCTCCCAGAATTTTAAGATGAAACTGATAAGGTACAGTGATAATAAAGAGTGATATAATGCACATGGTTAGTGAGGATGAGGTGTCCAGTATCTGCTTGATACTCTTCATATTTGGTGTTAAAAATACTATTTGTGTTTAAAAGTGTATTCTAGTCTGAGCGACTAATAAATACTCTCCCTTTTCACGATATACGTGTGAAGTGAGAGTCCTTCCTAACATTAGTGTGATACCTATGTTAGAAGGAAATAGATCTGAAAGGAGAGTGGAAGGATGATAAGTTGGCGATTTCAGAAGAATCAATAAGACTCAAGACATATTAAGTATTTTCGTGTCAATTGTACTTTTTGTGACAATGAGCTAACTTGAACCATCGAATGAAATGATTTATGAATATAAAATAAAGCTGTGGATGTGTTTTGATATAATTTTTCGCACCCTCTATCCCAAACGCATATAAAATACATATATATACAACTCGCTCGCGCTGCGCGACGTTCTTAATACACGTCTTCGCTTGAACAGACGTGCTGCAAAATGAATCCCATGAGACCTCTAAAGGAGGAGGTAAAGCGAAACCACCGCTACTAGTAATTATGAAAACGTTACCAAACGGTTCGAATAAACTCCAACTTATATTTTTTTTAATTACGTTCGTCGTGGGGTACATTTAAATACAAGTTGAATTTCTCGATTATCTTCGGTGGATTTTTAATCACCGTGGGCGAAAATTTCGAACCACACTTTCTTGTTACGCGGACCGCAAAGCGAAGAAGCGAACATAATGAGGCAAATGGTACGAGACCAAATCAAAAACAATTGCCGGCATTACGCGCGCCAATGTCATTGCTCCGGAGGAGAATCCAATTTTTTCACATGCCAATTCAGAAGTCAGCAAATCAAGTTTTTGCATCTAGACAGACGGGCGGTCCTCTTCAAACGTCGGCTAATTACGGGGAAAAAATCTGTGTCTAAATTTTACAGTTATCGTTAATAAGACCAAGCGTTAAACTAACTTAGATGTATTTTATAAAATATACTTTATAGAAATTTACATAGGTTCATGCTTACGAGATAAACTAACCATAGAGCACATATCAAATTAACCCGGTAATGAAGGGGAGGGATAGGAATAAGCTCCCCTTTTTCTTCCACTATCCACGACTTACTAGGCATTGCGCACTAGTTAGGCGTCGGTCTGCATAAGTGTGTGCCAGTTTACGGTGATATACTGAGTTTACGAAATTTATATCTGGACATTTAATACTGAAGTGGAACACCTAACATTGTGACTAAAGATCGAATTTATGACAAAATTGAGTTCAATTCAGAGATGTCAATTCAATAATTAGCTGCCAAGAATGCTACATATACTCCAGAGTTTAAAGATGCTTTTAAACAAATAGAGAAGGTGCATTAAAACATGGGTTATGGTTATCAAACGAATTAATTTAAGAGAACAAATCGGTACGTGTATTAGCATGAAAATTCGAGGATCACTCTCCACACAGCCCCTTTCTAGCGTAATTTGACTATCACTTGATTAGATGTATGCAACATTATTTAGATGGAAGATTTCGTAGCGTTAGTGAAATAAAAACAGGCCTAACAGAGAATTTTTGCGTCAAAGCCTATAACTTTTATAAACGCGGATTTAATAACTTGCTAGAGTGGTGAAGGAAGGACGGTTTTATCGACGCGGAATATATTTAAATAAAATAATGTTATAATTTTATTTCAGAAATTTTCTTCATCCTTTATTTCAAGGTCGAGGATACTTTGAAGGTTAGTATTTCCACCAATCCACGCTTCTTCAAGTCAAAGAGTCTAACGATTTCATTGGAATTTACATCATAAACATGATTTTTTTGTAAGCGATGATGAATTTGAGGCACGACAATCATGAGTAAACCAATGAACCAAGGAACCTTCTCATTGTAAGTTGCAAGTATCGAATATGTCAACATAAATCGGACCGAAACACGAACAGGTGTTATTTTTCGCTCCACTAACACAGTAAATCGTGCAAACACTGTTCCTTCTTCGACACGAACAACAAAAGAAGACAAGAATCAAAGACCAGCCGAATCGGAATCGGTCTACTTGCCAGTACACTCCTGTGATCATTGGATGCTGATCATCGTCTGATTTTGATTTGTCACACTTTGGATGTTTCGACGTCGCGTAGAAACGTCTTGATTCGGATATTAAATGGCGGTCACACAAATTTAAATAACGGGGTCTCATTTCACAGTCCATTCGCCGAAACTGTTATGCGATGCAACATTGGTAGAAGTTATTAGGGCTTCCCATTTTGGCTTTTATTAAAATCGCGCAGTGAATTAAATACATTTATGAACGAAACCAATTGATTTAATAAGGATTGTCAAAATAACTTTCATAAAACGTGCATAACTTTCTAATCTAAAATATATTATTTTGAGAAAATAGTCCAATCAGTCCAAACAATTAAAGTGGAAATTGTCACGTGAAGTTTCCCCAGAAACGTACACATATGGTATGGTTACGCTTCGTATTAGGAAGTGTTAGACAAGCTATTTGATGTAATAGAATATGCCAGAAATTGAAATGGCAATAGGGAAGTCACATCGCTCTAAAGACGGACTACTGGAAGTATGCAGTCATCCAGTGGTACCCGAGGGCATTCAAGAGGTCGACAGCCCGTCGTTAAATTGACGAAATCATTTAATTCTGCCGGGTATGTAGCAGCGAATAATAATAGACATAGAAAAATGGGAGAAACTTAAGGAGGACTTTATCCAGCAGTGGATAGAAGATGGCTGATGATGATTATGAAACGTAATATGCAAATCTATTGTAAAAGTGCACATGTGTGAGGTGCAACTACTGTTAACGATTTGTAAGGCACTGTAGTGACTGAATGACATTTTAGTCATTGAATGACACTGTAGTGATTTCATTACTTGTAGTGATTAAATGACATTTTAGTGATTGAATAACATCGTAGTGATTTGATAAAATTGTAGTGATTGAATGACATTATAGTGATTTGATAAGATTGTAGTGATTTAGCGACATTATAGTGATTGAGTGACATTAATTAAAATTTAAAACCCAATAAATCCATAAAACGCGAGCCATCAAGGTACCTACCCAACAATTGATAACAACAATGTATTAGAATTTCACTGGCGCGCCATTAACACATCAGGGTGATCGAGCGGTTACGTGTTGAGTGGTAATTGTTACAGTGTTGTTGTTATCAAAGTGAGAAGCATTTACGGTGTTGTATTCTCGAGCACCAGCCCGTGTTGTCGCGCCGGCGAACCGTGACGATGCCGGCACGATCGCGAGAGAGCGCTCCTCGCCCATCGGCCACCGGCGCGGGCGGCACGCTATTGGCGTGCACCAGAGTTGCGGGCACGTGCGTGGTGATGGACAATCACTGTGTGAAGACTGAAGCATCGTGGAAGCGCACGGCCCCGGTCCCTGGGTCTCTGGGTTAAGTGTAATGACCCTGGTCACGGAGAGAGAGTGATGCGCACGAGGGTGAAATCAGAGAGTGGAGAGACGTACTGAAATAATTCAATGTCCTTGCGAGCTCCTGTTAACGTCATTAATGTCATTTAATCACTCGTGTGTGTTCTTAATTCAGTGTGCTCCCAAAGAACAAATGCCAAGCAAAGAATATATACAAGTAGCTGTGCCCGCGCGGCTTCGCACGCGTAGATTTTTAGTAACTATTAGTTATATGTTATCAATTTGTGTTTTTTTTTAATGGAGATGCGAATACGAAATAAGTGTCACATCAATATTCTTACTATTTTCAAACTAAGCTAAACGCTTGTGCTGTGAAAATATGACTAACTTGCTGGTCTGGGGTGAGGTTCGAACCCGCGACCTTTGGATCACGAGACGAGAGTCCTAACCACAAGACCAACAAGCTACTCAAATTATGTATTAACCTTAACCAAAAAATTATACATTAACCTTAACATATTTGTCGTCGCGGACTTTTTTATAGAATTTGAATTCTACACTCCTCTATAGAAAGTATTTAAATATCTCTTACCGTTA